>JAIUZE010013819.1:0-22255 GCA_022085475.1 Heliosperma pusillum
CGATCTTATCTTTGTTTTGATATCCTTAAACTTTCTATTTTCACTGATCGGCGTGTCTTACCCTTTGATTTTCGTAATAAGTATTAGATTTTACAAGATCATTTATGAATTGTTTTTGTAAGCAGTATTATTTGGGCAATAATAGGTAAAATATCTTGGTGATTAGTGAGTGTCTTTCATCATGGTTTTGAAAGTTAATGGTTGAGCGTTGAGCTTGTCATATAAAAGAGTTTGGTGTTTATGAGACTTCGTTTGATACTTATGAGGAGAATTGTTGATCTCAAGGTGTGTGATTACTTAATGGATAATTTACTTTGTGGAAATTTAGTGTCCATGTCAATGGTTTATACATAGTAATGTATGTGAGTTGATGTTATAAGGTTGTATGGTATAACATGGTTAATTTGAGGATATAGTTGGGTTTATTGTGAATTTATGTTGGTGGATATAAGTTAGTGATAATCAGGTGAAGTTGGTCTGATTATGTATTATCTTAATTGGGAGTGTAATATTATTGAAGTCTTTTAGGATGAGGTGGACAAGAATGAGACTTAAGAGAAAGTTTGTGTCTCGTTATACCTTTGTGGTACTTAAGGATATAATTGAAAATCGTGGTTAATGGAATCGCAGTTTTGGAACTTATGGATTTAATAATTTGGAGTACAAATAGCAATTAGGTGTTTGATGTAATGATTGTGGCATTTATGGATGAGCTTCTAAACCATTAATTTGTGGTATTTTGAATAGTGATATTTGTGGATGCATTGTTATATAATGGATATTGATGGAGTTTAACCATTTGAAGCGTTAGGTTGTAGATTTGTATTAAAGAAATTGAAATCTGATGAATTGATGGAGCTTGGTGTGCGCTTTATTAGCTAAATGTGCTTATGGAAATATATTAAGTTACGAATTTCTGGAATGCCAGTGATCATGGTCGTTGTGGAATTTGTATCAAGATGTTGAAAGGTGTAAAGTTAATTGCGGTTTAGGATGGAAGGAGATTGAGTGCCAATTTGAGTTGATTGTGGTGATGTGAGCCTATTGAGATTTGGCGAGTTGTGGATTATGTAAATGATGTCCAAATTAAGGAATAGGAGTTTGCCTTTGTCAGGAAGCTTTGTAGGAATCAGAGTGCGCAGCAAGTGGCGTAGTTGTGGGTTTTCTTTGTAGCTACTTGTTGCCCTTTTATTTGGCTTTCTTTTATAAAATTCAAGTTTCGAGGACGAAACTTCTTTTTAGGGGGTAGGATTGTAACACCCCGTGTTTTCTAATAATTTTATTCGGAAATTTATTTATTAAAATAATTATTTTGCGAGTTTAATTATTTAATGCGTATTTAGCGCTTGCGATCTCTATTTTGTTATTTTCCGTTTGTACCTAAATTGGATGAGTTAAAATGTCCGCGCACGATTTTACTATTTTAATTTAATAACTACTTCACCTATATAAACTGTTTGAGGGTTTTAATTATTCTAAACCTAATTTGTAATTAGATTATCCATCTTGTGAGCTAATGGGTCAAAAGCCCACTTAAATTCTCTTATAAATATAAAAGAAACCCTAAGCTAGCAACTAGGTTGCTCAATGTTTCCTTCTGTCCGTTTTCAGCCGTGAGCTCCCCTTCTTCCTCTCTTTTCATTCTTTCCCCTTTAATTCCATTGTCATGCAACTTTCTTCATCCAGATCAAATATAAATTATATATTTACAATCTTGGCTCTTACCTCTATAATATATTCTATTCATAATATTTTTAAGGGACTCGATTGTATGGAGTTTAGACCAACCTTTAGGGTTTATATATTTGATGGGTAAATAAGAAGAATAAGAAGAAGATGTCTTTATTTTGGGGCGTTTTTGGAGGAGGATTTATGTAGCAATATTAATGGCGTCTTTATGAAGATGAATATTATTTTGCGGTCTTTATTGCGTAATAAAGGTAACTAGGTGTTTTCCTTTAATTATGTTTATAGAAAGTGAATTATTAACATGATATAATGATTGATTGTATGATTAATTGTTTGTGTGGTTATTTATGCTTATGATTCACATGTTTAATTGCATTTAAAGTTTATGTTGTTATTCTATTTTCAATTATTTATTTGGTGCGCGAACTAGGGTTCAAATCGCGAACCCTAGCGTCGTCTTGGAGGCGCGGCCCCTAGGGTTGGCCGTGGCCTAGGGTTTTGGCTTCTCCTTGTGGGAGAGGCTAGGGTTTGCTTATGTTGAGGAAATTAGGGTTTTGGTTTACATCATTGAGGTTATAGCTGAAGTTACTATAACTTTGCATGTAAGTTACCCTAATTATACCTATTTGAGTTATAACTTTGAAAGTGACGTTATGGTGCGGTGTACTATAACAAGACTCGTTGTGGTGACATGGCGGTTTGTACTGTGGAGTCGACCCCTCGGTGATGGTGTTATAGAGGACTAACCCGTGACGGAAGAGAGTTATAGTTGATGATACTATAACCTCGCACGTATAAAGTTATAGCTGAAGGTATTATAACTCTGCTGGAGTTAAGCGAAGGTTATGGTTGATGATACTATAACCTGACAAGCTTAACCAAAGTTATAAGTGGTATACTATAACTCTGCTGGAGTTAAGCGAAGGTTATGGTTGATGATAATATAACTTGACAAGCTTAACCAAGGTTATAGCTGAAGGTACTATAACTTCACTAAAGCTGAGTGAAGGTTATAGCTGAAGTTACTATAACTTCACTAAAGTTGAGTGAAGGTTATAGCTGAAGTTATTATAACTTCACTAAAGCTGAGTGAAGGTTATAGCTGAAGTTACTATAACTTCACTAGGGTTATGTGAAGGTTATAGTTCGTGGTGTTATAACATTGGATGTTATATGCTTTTCTGTCTGGTATTATGGTAACTCGAACTATGACATGACCTTCGAGGTGTAATGTTATAGGACGAGATACTATAACCTTAGTCATCTGTGCTTGTTTTTGTGTAGTGTTATAGTCAGTTGGACTATAACGCTATGTTTGCATATCGTATTGGTTATTCTTATTCCTATATTGTTGGACAGTCGTTATACTGTTCTTGAGTTGAGTCATGACGTTGTTCACACATTGTTGGACAGTCAGTTATACTGTTCCTATGTTGAGTCGTGACGTTGTTCACGCATTGGGTTTGTACAGTCAGTTATACTGTGTATTTGTTTGTTGCTGGTTGAATAGATGACGGTAGTATCAGTTATATACTATTCGGAATGAACAAACGCTACCCTTCGGGGATTTATTTTGGTCTATGGTCGGGATTGGTCAGAGGCAGTGGTTATACGCTCTGGTCCCCGAGTGTCGTTCGATGTACAGTTAATTGATCGAGAGTCTGGCCAGGTCTTAGACATATAGGCAGTGGTTATACGTTATACATAGTACCGTGGAGGCAGTGGTTATACGCTCCACACCGATGGAGGCAGTGGTTATACGCTCCGTCAGCTAGAGGCAGTGGTTATACGCTCTGGCAAGTTAGAGGCAGTGGTTATACGCTCTAACGGGCGTTCGCTCTATTCGCTATGCTTTCATGCTAGCATTGTGCCTTATGTCGCTATGGATTGTGTGCTACTTTGGGTCTTGAATGTATTCATGGTCTTGTGGTCGCATATGGTCTAGGTCAGCAGGATTGCATTCATGTAGGTTTGGTTCCGTCTTGGTAAGTTCGAATGTATGTCATATTGTATAGATTGCTTCACATGTCATTTATGATTACTGTCTGTTATTATAGATTGTTATTAATTCAGCTTGTTGTAAACTTGACTGGGAGAGCACCTAGTTACTCCCGACTGATTGTCGACCCCCATTCTCAGGTTGAAGTGATTGCTGCTTGTGTCTGGATGTTTGGGCTGGAGAGACTCGTGGCGAGACTTATAAATTGTTTAGAAGTTAATCTAGTTTATGAATATTAATAATGTATTAGTTTAGTTTTGGATTTGAGTATCGATCCGGATTGGTCAGGTGTTTCCGCCACCTTGACCATATTCATCTTTGTACCCTGATGGATTATTTATTATTAAGTTATTTCTTTTGTTTTAAAAATCCGGGTTGTTACAGATTTTGGTGGTATTATTCATATGCAGTGAACTCAAATACAAATAATGACAGAGTACTAGCAATACTTTAAGTCTTAACAAGCTAGTAAAAAGCTCATTCTCAAAGAGAATAATGAACATACAGGGAGAATAATGAACATATAAGAAGAAATTATAAAATTTAAATGAAAGAAAATTTTAATAAGAGACATTTTCAAGTTAACTACACTAAATCGAGGTATAGGTGCCTACCTTGATTGCGTTGTACAACTTGTCAAGTTCTGATTTTGGGACATCATTCCAATTAATGTAGGTGATGCATACTCGTTCCCGAACAACCACTCCAATATAGTTGGAGAAATGTAACCGATTATCACCACACGGAGCTATACGGATTGGATGCCAATTTAAAGGGATTTTGATATTATTTTGAATCGCCTGGCCCACCATAGCAAGGACGGTACGACCCCTCTAATCCTCACGGTTAGACTTCTCAACATCGGAATCATCATCAGAAGAGGTGGCATCACTTTGTGACGACGCGTGACGAGCATACTAGCGTTTTCTTTTTCGCCATAAACCTGAAAAAAATGCTAAATACAAAAGCATCAGACAAGTAATTTGAGAACTTCCAAAAATCAATTCCTCAAAAACATCACTTCACATAATCCTATTATAAGGCAATGACATAAGAATTAAGAATCATTTTGGAGTCTAACAGAAGCTATCAAATATTTTGGTAAACCGAATTCTACCTTAATTTGTTTCACGATGACGCTTTAGACTACTGCCCATTTTATTGGTATTTTCAATCCACTCTCCTTCATCATGGTCCTCACGTACGTATGTTAGTGAATCTTCTGCCTCATAGTCAATAGAATTTAATTTTGGAAATTTTTTTGTAGTCGGCCTTTCTTCCATCTCACCATCCTCATCATAATCATCAATCTCATGTCGAGCTCTTGGTGTTATAACAATTAACCTTCTCTTATCAGCTGGATCAGTCACATAGAACACTTGTTTCACTTGACTTGCCAATATATATGGATCTTCATTGTGCCCATCCTTGTGAAGGGTAAACCACAGTAAATCCTAACTCATCATATTCAACCCCAACATGGGAATCAACCCAATCGCATCTAAAAATTGGTATCGAGAAATATGAATAATGTAACTCTATGATCTCTTGAATGACCCCATAGTAGATCATTTTACCACATACAGGGTGCTTATCTTTAGCACTAGCAAAATTCATAGCCTCGGCTTCCACTGCTACCCCACTATGTTGCATAGTACTGTTTTCATCTTTTTCCCTTGTGTAAAATGTGAAACCATTTATCACATATCCAGAATAAAAAGAGGCATTGAAATTAGGTTCATAAGCTAGACTCTTAAGGCGGTCAGATATTAAATGGGTTGAATCTTCAAGTTCTCTCATAACCGTCTCCTTCAACCAAGTGCTAAATGTTTTGCTATGTTCTGTAAGGAGTGATTTCTCATTCGCTCTTTGATGTTTTTCTCGCAAAAAAACAATATGCTTTTGAATATACGGTGTAATTTCATCCTCATTAAAAAGAATATAAGTGTGAGCCTTATGCCACTTCTCATAAGACAAGTCAAGTTCCTTACGGCCTAATGTCCCTTTTCCTTTAGTTCTTCCAGTATGTCGTGATATGGGAAACCCAATAATCTTTATATTTCTCAAAAATTCACTACTATATTTCACAGCTTCTTCACAAAGTACCCGTTCGGCTATACATCCTTCAGGTCTAAAGTGATTCTTCACATACCCTTTATAAGTTTTCATTTCTCTTTCAAAAGGGTATTGATTTCGTAAATACAGTACAAAGGACCACAAAATCTCACCTCCCTCACCAAATGAACAGTCAAGTGAATCATGACATCAAAAAATGACGATGGAAAATACATCTCTAATTGGCACAATATGACTATTATAGAATTTTCCAAAGAAGCTAAGTCTTTAGGGTCTATGACTTTGCTATATATGGCATTAAAGAAAGCACATAATTTAATAATAGTAGAACAAACATTTGAGGTAAAATGGAGCGAATAGCCACTGGCAATAAATGTTGCATCAAAACATGGCAATCATGAGATTTAAGACCCACAAGCTTCAAATTTTCCATTGAAACCAAACTCTTGATATTTGAAAAATAACCCTCTGGGAATTTCACACCAGCTAAACACTCACAGAACTCTCTTTTCTCCTTTTTCGACAATGTATATGCAGCTGGAGGCAAAAACTTTTTGTTCTTCTTATCAACAATGTGCAGTTCTTTTCTAATACCCAGCTCTTTTAAGTCATCTCTGGCACTCGCACCATCTTTTGTCTTTCCGGGAATATTCAAAAGAGTACCAACTAAGCTATCACACACATTCTTTTCAATATGTATCACATCCAAAGAATGTCTCACAAAAAATTATCTCCAATAAGGCAGGCGCCATAACTCGGAACATTTCTTATATCCTTGTTTAGGAAGGATGGATCCATTGGTTTTTCCAAATGTAGTCTGAATGTTTTTCACTTTCGTAAACACCTCTTCCCCAGTCGAGACTCTTGGACGACCTTTAGTTTCTTGTTCCCCATTAAATGCCTTTTTCAACTTTCTATACGAGTGATCATAAGGCAAAAATCTGCGATGCCCGAGGAAAATATTTTTTCTGGAAGATTTAAGCCAATATCCCTTGGTACCATCCTCACATATAGGACATGGTGCTTTTCCTTTAACGGTATAACCAGAAAAATTCCCATATGCGGGATAATCTTGGATAGTGCAAAATAATATTGCTCTAAGGTTAAATGTCTCATTTCTATGTGCATCATAAACTTGTTCCCCTGTTTCCCATAAAATTTCAAATCAGCTATGAGAGGCGCTAAGTACACATCTATGTCATTTCCTGGTTGTTTTGGCCCAGAAATTAATAAGGAAAGCATCATGTACTTCCGTTTCATACATAACCAGGGAGGTAGGTTGTAGGTAACCAAAATTACTGGCCAAGTACTATAAGTTGTGCTAAGGGAACGAAATGGATTCATACCATCAGTGGACAATGTAAGCCGTAAGTTTCGTACTTCTTTACCAAACTCTGGAAATTTCCCATCAATAAACCTCCACTGCGGTGAATCGGCTGGATGTCTAAGTTTATCATCCTTAATTCTTCCAAAATGATGCAATAGCAACAATTCCGCATCTCTAACATTCGAAAAATGACGATGAAATCTTGGTATAATAGGAAAGTACCACAAGACCTTAGCTGGCACTCCTTACTTCTTGTACTGTGACACGTTGCAAGTAGGACAAATTTTCAATAAATCATAGTCATTACGAAATAATACACAATCATTACGACAAGCATGAATTTTCTCATATGGCAAACTCATTGAACACAAAATCTTTTTTGCCTCATATGTCCTATTCGGAAGGACATTATCATCCGGAAGCATATCTTTTACTATTTCAAGTAACTCCGTAAAACCTGTATCACTTAATCCATGGCTTGCCTTTAAATTATATAATCTTAGTACACTAGATAATCTTGTATATTTTTTGCAACCTGTGTACAAGGGCTTTTCTGAATCACTGAACAACCTTTCAAATGTAGCCGGATTTTCATCAAACTTATCTTGAACTTCCCGTAACATATCATCAATCCTATCACCCTCATTAACAGTAGGCTTCTCATGTACATGATTTGTAATAATTATTTCGTTATCTTCTCCATGCCAAATCCAAACGGTGTATGTTCTATCAAAAGCCGTTTTGCTCAAATGATTAAGTATTTCATCAACTTTTTTATGCAAAAAGTTATGGCATTTAAAACAAGGACAGGGTAACCTAATACGACCTCTAGAATTCTTAACGGCGAAATTGATAAAATCCTGTACCCCGGCTATATATTCAGGGTCACCAGGTTTTGATGTCGAAATCCATCTCCGATCCATATCTACACACACAATTTACCATAAAATAAAATAAAAATCAAACTAAGATATGTTTTGCATTTTCATTTTTACCTATAATAAAGTTTGTGATAATTCCACAATTGCTATTGTACACATCATTTCCAAATAGGTAGACTAATTCTTTTAACCACTCTAGGTGGTCACTTAAGAAGAGTAAGTGTGTAGATATATACAAAGTTTAATTCTATTTGTATAAGTAACGATTTGCTATATAAGCACTTCAATGTTAGCCTGACTTTGTTAAGGAAATTCTATCACTTATCCCCTGCTTTGAGTTCAATTGCCCATAGCAATTAAAAACAATTAAATTAAAAAAACACAATTATACCAAATACGAAACACAAGTTATTGAAAGCAGTTATGGAGATGTTAATTATATGTGAGATTCAAGTAGCACATAGACTTCAGATAAGTATATTTTTTGTGATTCACACAATAAAGAGAGAGAATTACACAAACCTAGTACAAGCAAAGGCGAATACTTGCGGTCCCGGATTGTCCGTCGATCAGCAGTTACAACCGTCGTCGATCGAATTAGGGAAATATATAAATCGTGGCTAAGAAGAATGGGAAGCAGTTAGACTAGCAATATTTCGAGCGAAAATCAATTTTGCCGTAAATAATATTTGTCGCAGGTTGAAGAAGGTAGGGTTTAATTTTTTTTACTAAGTACTAAAATGGAAAAGCCTAGAAGTAAGGGAGAGAAGAAGTCAATTGAATATTCAAGTAGGCGGTGGGCTTTTACTCAAAAAGTTGATGGTTAAAGAATATTAACTTCTATGATTAATATTAATTATTAGCTATTAAGAATAAATTAATTGAAAAAAATCAAGGAAACCGCATTTTTGAAGGGGAACATATCTTATTTTAACATTGCAAACTGGTTATATTAAAGCACTAGTGTCTGACGTTAAGAAACCGGTTATAAAAATAACAGGTTTCTTTTAAATGGTGTCTTTGACCATTTTTGTAGTAGTGCAGCTAGAACACCTACCTCAAACCCTATGTAGGAGTAAGGATAGGAGACCCTGTAATCCCTGCTAAGACTCCTGTCAACTCTGATAAAGGCAAGGTTATTGAGTCATCCCAAAAGAAAACTATCCCCCTCAAAAAGTGTTTTCAGTGTCAAGGCTATGGGCATTTTGCTAGAGAGTGTCCATCAAAAAGAGCCCTTAGCACCCTGGAAGTTGTGCATTGGGGAGAGGATGAGGTGTTGGTCTGTGATGATGAAATGGAGGAGCCTGAGGTAGAGGCTAGTGAGGAGTTAATAGAGCCTGATGCTGGTTTAAGCTTGGTAACGTGGAGGGTAATGCATGCACAACCCCAGCCTTTAGAGGAGGACCAGAGACACCAGATCTTTAGGACCAGATGTACTTCTAAGGGTAGGGTCAGTAATCTCATTATTGATGGAGGAAGCTGCACTAATATAGCCTCCAAAACCCTGATAGACAAGCTGGCTCTACCCACAAAGGACCACCCCCTACCTTACAAACTTAGGTGGTTGAACCAAGGAGCTGAGATTAAAGTGGATAAGCAATGTGTTGTGCCTTTCTCAATTGGCAAGGTATATATTCATGAGAGTCTGTGTGATGTTCTGCCTATGGATGCTTGTCACCTCCTACTTGGAAGACCATGGGAGTTTGACAGGGATGCCATGCACCATGGGAGGGACAACACCTACAATTTTAAGTTTGGGAAGAAGAAATTCATTCTAGTACCTTTACCCCTTGCTTTAAAGATTAACCCACCCCCCATGAGTGAGGCTTCCAAGGAAGTCATGTTGATAAGTGAGTCAGAAATGGTACAAGAACTAAGTAAGCTACAACCTGTGTATATACTGCTTACCAAGGAGACTGGGTTAAACATGGTTGATATCCCTGAGGAGGTCAAGTCTATTTTAGAAGCTTATAGTGATGTCTTCCCTTCTAAGCTCCCTAGTGGACCGCCACCACTTAGGGGAATAGAACACCACATTGACTTAGTGCCTGGAGCTGTCCTTCCCAATAAGCCTGCTTACAGGAGTGACCCTAAGGCTACACAAGAACTCCAGCTTCAAGTAGGTGAGTTGCTAAACAAAGGGTATGTCTGGGAGTCCCTCAGTCCTGGTGCTGTACCAGCTTTATTAGAACCAAAGAAGGATGGGACCTGGCGCATGTGCATTGACAGTAGGGCAATCAATAACATCACTATTAAGTATAGGTTCCCCATACCTAGGCTTAATGATATTCTGGATTAGCTGAGTGGTGTTCAAGTGTTCACAAAGATTGACCTGAGGCAAGGATACCACCAAGTCAGGATAAGGGCAGGTGATGAGTGGAAAACAGCTTTCAAAACAAAACATGGACTCTATGAGTGGTTGGTGATGCCTTTTGGGCTGTCTAATGCCCCTAGCACTTTCATGAGATTTATGACAGAAGTCCTGAGGCCATACTTGGGCAAATGTGTGGTGGTTTACTTTGATGATATCCTCATTTACAGTTCACCAAAGGGAGAGCATTTACAGCACCTGAAGTTATTATTTGAAGTTCTGAAGGAGAACAAGTTATATGGCAAACTAGAAATATGCACCTTCATGCAGCCTGAGGTTTATTTCCTTGGGTTCATCATTTCAAAGAAAGGAGTAGCAGTTGATCCTGAGAAGGTTCAGGCAATCAAGGACTGGCCTCTCCCGTGACTGAGGTCAGGAGTTTTCATGGCCTGGCATCTATCTATATGAGATTCATACAAGGGTTTAGCTCAAGCATGACCCCCATCACTGAATGCATGAAGAAAGGAGAGTTCAAGTGGAGTGACAGAGCTGAGAAATCCTTCAACCTGATCAAGGAATTGCTATTCAAGTCTCCTATCCTAGTCTTGCCAGATTTCAACAAGCTCTT
The DNA here is from genome assembly GCA_022085475.1 of Heliosperma pusillum. Lineage (NCBI taxonomy): Eukaryota > Viridiplantae > Streptophyta > Magnoliopsida > Caryophyllales > Caryophyllaceae > Heliosperma > Heliosperma pusillum. The sequence goes on from JAIUZE010013819.1 coordinate 10,912, forward strand.
TGAGGTTGAGTGTGATGCCAGTGGCCTGGTCATAGGAGTTGTGCTTACACAAGAGAAGAAGCATGTTGCATACTTCAGTGAGAAGTTAAATAGAGCCAAGTTGAACTACTCTACATATGACAAGGAGTTATATGCCATTGTGAGAGCATTAAACCATTGGGGACACTACCTAAAACCTAAGCCATTTGTGCAGCATTTTGATCATAAGGCCCTCAAATACATCAATGGGTAGCACAAACTCAATCCCAGGCATGCCAAGTGGGTGGAGTTCCTACAATCATTCTCATTTTCCAGCAAATATATAGAGGGCAAGAACAACATTGTAGCTGATGCACTGTCAAGGAGATCAGTGATGCTGACATTCATGGAACAAAGAGTATTGGGGTTTGAGTTCATGAAGGAACTCTATCAAGAAGACCTAGACTTCAAAGATGAATGGAAGGTGCACCAGGAAGGTCAAGTTAAGAAAGGGAGCAGGTACACAGCTCAGGAAGGCTATCTCTTTCATGGGAATAAGTTATGTGTACCTAAGGGACCCTACAGGGGATTGCTAGTGAAGGAAGTCCACTCAAATGGCCTTGCTGGCCACTTTGGGGTGTAGAAGACATATGACATCTTGCAGGACCAGTTCTACTGGCCCATGATGCTCAATGATGTTCAAGATGCCATAAGGAGGTGCAGGTCCTGTCAGCTGGCAAAATCACACTTTCAAGCTGGTCCTTATACACCAGTCCCAGTACCAAACAGGCCATGGGAAGTCCTCAGCATGGATTTCATTGTGGCACTACCAAGAACACAGAGGGGGAAGGATTCTATCATGGTGGTTGTAGACAGGTTCAGTAAGATGGCACACTTCATTGCTTGTAAGAAAACTGAAGATGTAATGGGGGTAGCTGAGTTATAGTTCAAGGAGGTTGTCAAGTTACATGGGGTACCTAGAAGCATTGTCTTAGACAGAGATACAAAGTTCATGAGCCATTTCTGGAGGACCTTATGGAAGCTGTTGAAGACCAGGTTGTTGTTCAGCACTTCACACCATCCCTAAACTGATGGGCAGACAGAAGTTACTAACAGAACCTTGGGGAAGATATTGAGGAGCATTGTTTCCAAGTCCCTAAAAGACTGGAACCTCAGGCTAGCACAAGATGAGTTTGCCTTCAACAGAGCTCCCTCCACCACCACAGGTAAAAGTCCTTTTGAAACAGTTTATGGTACTAACCCTCTCATGCCCAATGACCTAGCCCCAGTCAAAGGAAACAAAGCAAACCATGATGACAAAAGAAGAGTTGATCAAATGATACAGATCCATGAGCAGGTTAAAAGATAGATTGAAAAGACCAATGAGATGTACAAAGAAAGAGCCAAAGGACCTAAGAAGGCTAAGGAGTTCAGAGCAGGGGACCTTGTTTGGCTGCACTTAAGGAAGGAAAGATTTCCAGACAAAAGAAAGAACAAGCTCATGCCAAGAGAAGATGGACCATTTGAAATATTGGAGAAGCTGGGTCCTAATGCCTACAAGGTGGATCTACCAGGCAGCTATGGTGTCCATGGTACCTTCAATGTTGGAGATCTGAGCCCCTACCATGAAGAATCAGATGATGATGGTGATGAAGATTTGAGGGCAAATCCTTTTCAAGAAAGGGAAGTTGCAACAAGAGTTCAGCATCAAAGCAAGCAAGGAGTTCAAGACAAACAAGATACCTCCAACCAAGACAACAACAATGCAATCAGTCTTATGACGAGCTATGACAATGTCCTATACAGTCCAAGTGTTCACTATCCCAATACCAGCAAACACAACAACCCACAGCCAGAACAATGCCTAGCCATCCTAACCATCCCCTACCCAAGGCTCAGACAAGACAACACCCAGCCAACAACAACAAAAGTCCAACACAACAAAAACAGCCCTCAGTCACACCCAGACAGTCACACTCCTCTTGGACAGGGTCCATGAGGACCTTCCACACCCAAACAAGCCTAACCAGTGACCAAACTTGGTTCTAAGGAGGGTCCTCTACAACTTTGTCCAGGAATTCTTCCCCAGGAAATGCAGACAACAGAAGTTAGCTTAGGGACAAACTCAAACTGTCAAGAAATCAAGCCTTTTTGCAGTAGTTCAAATGTCACTATCAGACTTTCCTATTTTGAACAAAACAGCTCGAGGACTTTCAGCAGAAACTTTGGCACTTAGTCTACTTCAGTCTGGCTCAAATAACCAGGCCTGGAAGTCCACTCCTTCACTAGATCAACCTAAACAAACCAATTAAGTCAGATTGTCTCATTAGAACTACTTTTCCTACTTTATAACTTTAGTTCAGAACTTTATAGCTGTTGTATTGTTTTCTTTTGTAAGCCATTTGTGGCCCTAGATGTAGTTGACGTCTGAGATATAATCTTGTTGCCTATATAAGGCATATTCCTAATGAATGCAAATCAGATTTGAAGTAAACACAAAAACAGAAACTTGTTTTCTGTTGAACTCTTGGTTGTGTGCTAGAGACTTGTCCTTTGATTTGTGTTGGGACTTGAGAACTATATCCTTTGCTGTGTGCTGGGATAAAGCTCTCATCCTCTAGTCCATTGGCTTTGTGCTTTGGCTAGGATTTATCTGTTCTCAGTCTTAGTTACAGTGTTTAAACAGAAAGCAACATAGTATTTAAATCCTTAAGTTTTCAGGTGTTTTGGCTGTGTTTCTGAATAACTTCAGTGCAGTTCCTTTGAATGACTCAGGATGCCCAGGGATAGGTGGTACCTCAGCCCCTCAGCAGGTTATTCCCCAGTCTGATGTGGGCACTAGTCCTTCTCAAACTAAGGGGATCTCCTCTGAGGTTGTTGTAAAGCACTCAGGACCCCTGGGTCTAGGTCAGGATAAGGACCAAATTGTAGAAGTTATCACCAATCACCTGACTCCTCCCTTGGATAAAGGGTTGATTTACGGAAACTACAGTAACACTATACTGCATCCTGTACCTCTTGGGTCAGCTGGTTCTGTAATGATGAGTGGAAAAGGTGGAACTTCTATCAAGAACAAATTTGATCTCCTGAAGTTCTCCAGTATAATAGATGGGGAGGATACTGTTGAGGCCATCCTTGTAGGGGTTAAGGACCCTCCTGATAAACCATAAATGAAGATCTCAACTTGGAATGTTAGAGGATGTAATGATCCTCTAAAAATGTCAGAGGTACAGGACTTTATCAAGAGTCATTCTATAGATGTTATGGGGATTCTTGAAACTAGAATTAAGGAAAATAATTTTGGTAAGTATAGGAAAACTTTCTGTGCTAATTTTAGTAGTGTTACAAATTATAGTCATCATTATAATGGGAGGATTTGGTGTTTTTGGAATCCATCCACTATTCAGCTTACCCCTCTAGTGATTAATGCTCAATTTATTCACTGCAGAATTAAGCATTTTGCCACTGGTAAGGTCTTTCTCTTTACTGTTGTGTATGGTTTCAATGATGGGGATGAGAGGAATATCCTTTGGCAATTCCTTCTCAATCGTAAAAACACTTTGGACCCTTGGATTATTATGGGGGATTTCAATGTGGTGCGTTATTCTCATGAAAGGTTAGGGCCCAATCCTCCTGATAGTAGAGATGTCCTAGCTTTCCATAGCTGCATTCTGAATGCGGGTCTGGATGACCTCCCTAGTACTGGATGTGAATTCACCTGGACTAATAAACATGCAAGTGGTGATAGAGTCTGGTCTAAGTTGGATAGGGTTCTAATTAACCAGCATTGGGTGTCTCAGCTTCCTAATCCTACTGCTGTTAATAAGGATCCTGGTATTTCTGACCACTCTCCTATTATCACTACAGCCTTTGATGAAATTCTGATTACTAGAAGATTTAGCTTCTTGAACTGTTGGACGCATCACCCCTCCTTTAATGATGTTGTTAAGGAGGCTTGGGGTACAAAGTTCACAGGCACTGCTATGTTTTCTCTCTTTCAAAAGCTCAAGGTTGTCAAGCAGAGACTCAAGGGTCTCCATAAAGATAATTTCTCTAGTCTTAAGGCTAGAGTTGCTAAAGCCAAAGGTGATGTGTTGGACTGCCAACATGCCTTGCAACAGAACCCTCTCTCTGATGATTTGATCAACCAGGAAGGGGAGTTGCTTGCCACTTTTAGAAAGCTCAAATCTGCTGAAATTAGCTCACTCAAGCAAAAAGCAAAAATTTAAAACATTAATCTTCAGGATTGTAGTACCAGATACTTTCATGCCAAGGTTGCTGAGAGAAAAGCTCAACAAATTATAGGTGAAATTGAGGATAAAGATGGGATTAGCCAAACTGAGTTGGATAATGTTGCTAAAGCTTTCTGTGAGTATTACTTACACTTGTTAGGAGCTCCCCAAAAGGTGGAACCTATAGACTCCACCTTGCTTACCAATGGCCCTTTCATTAATCCTGGAGATTGGGAAACCCTGTCTGGCCCTGTCACTAATGAAGAGATAAAGAAGATAATCTTTGGTATGGATATCAACAAGAGCCCTGGACATGATGGTTTCTCTGCAGGCTTCTTCCAGTCTGCCTGGCACCTGGTTGAAACTGATATTTGTGCTGCAGGTAAATCTTTCTTCAGTACTGGGAGAATGGCCAAGCAAGCTAATTCTACTATCATTACCTTGATCCCAAAGAGTAATGTACCTAACTTTGTTAAAGACTTTCGACCTATTTCATGTTGCTCTGTTATCTACAAAGTCATCTCCAAGCTTCTTGCAAATAGGATGCAACATCTTATGTCTACTATTATAGGGGAGGAGCAAGCTGCCTTTATTAAAGGGAGGAATATCTTTGATAATGTCTTGTTAACCCAGGCTCTTGTTAAACGATATAATAGGAAAAATATCTCTCCCAGATGTCTCATGAAAATTGATATAAGGAAAGCTTTTGACAGTTTGCAATGGCCTTTTATTAAAGATATGTTTAAACTGCTCAATTTCCCTCCCAAATTAATTAACTGGATTATGAGGTGTATAACTGGCTCTTGGTTTTCTGTCAAGGTTAATGGGCAAGTCCATGGCTTCTTTAAAGGGAAAAGTGGTCTTAGGCAAGGTGATCCCCTCTCCTCCTATCTCTTTGTACTTAGTATGGAGATCTTTTCTAGGCTACTAAGGGGCATCAACAACAAACCTCAGGTTTCTTACCACCACAAATGCTCCAGGATCAAAACCAATAACTTAGTCTTTGCTGATGACCTAATGATCTTCAATAGAGGTGATGTACCCTCTGTTACTGCAGCTGTTGAGGTTTTACATCTTTTTGGTAGATGGTCAGGGCTGATAGCTAATAAGGATAAGACTACCATTTATTTTGCTGGGATACAACAGGGGATTACTAGAGATATTCTAGGGGTCACGGGCTTTGTGGAAGGACAGTTTCCTTTCAGATACTTAGGTCTACCTGTCCATTCTTCTCACTTGAATATAAGCAAGTATACTGGTCTTATGAGCAAGATTCAGCAAGCCATTCACCACTGGTCTGCCCAACTCCTCTCCTATGCTGGCAAACTCCGGTTTCTTAACTCTGTCCTCTTTGGCATTGAGAACTTTTGGTGTGCTAGTCTTCTGCTACCCAAAGGAATTGTCAAGAGCATACAAAAGGTAAGCAAGGATTTTTTCTGGAATGTCACTGCTGATACTAGGCATATGACATTCAAAAGTTGGAAAAGCGTGTGTGCTCCATGGAATGAAGGAGGTTTTAGGCTCAAAGACCTGATTTCTTGGAATAGAGCTCTCATAATGAGGTGGATTTGGCAGCTTAATCAATACTCTAAAGGGATTTGGATTAAGTGGTGTCATCTCTACATCCTCAGAAACACTAGGATTTGGGAAGCAAGCAGCCAGGATAGCTTCTCTGAAGGGATCAAGGATATTCTAAAAGGTTAGGGATCACTGTATAAATGCAGTTGGAGAGATTGAAGGGGCCAAGAATCTCATTCAGAAATGCACTCATAATGAGAGGTTTTCTGTCTCTAAGGCCTATGACAGCATCAGACTTCATAGACCTGTACAACACTGGGCAAGAAGCTTGAATACCACTGCAGTCGTGCCTAGACACAGAGTCACTGCATCCATGGCAGCAGAGTGTAAGCTGGCCACTGTGGACAATATTAATGCACGAGGACTGTTAATAGTGAATAGATGCTGTTTATGCGAGAGGGCTGCTGAAAATCATAAACACCTCTTCTTCCACTGCTTGTTTGCCCAGCAAATCTGGATGAATATTGTGGGGTGGATGGGGCTTATTTGTAGGAGCTGCTGCTATTATAAAGAGCTGTCTTGGATAGGAGGAAGAAGACGCAGAAAGCATTGGAAGGTAGACTGGTTTCAGAGCTGTCTCTCGGCCAAAATCTACATTATTCGGCAAGCAAGGAATAACCGTCTTTTTAACAATAGAGTTGAGTCAATTCAAGTACTAACTTCGAGAATTAAGTTCATAGTAGCGGTTAAGATGTTGGCATCGTCCAAAGGTCTTGTATATAATGAAACTCTAGAGCATCTTAATAGCTAGGTTCATATTTGTATATGTATAATGGTTAGATCTTCTGTAAGATTCCTTTCTTTTTTTCCCCTCTTTGGGATGAATAAAAGGATACTATCTTCTTGCAAAAAAAAATAATTAAACTGTAATTTCAACTATATAAATTTAAATTTATGTAACTTAAAAAAAAGTTTGTATGATTTTAGACTTTTTATAAATGTAATTTTAATCATTAAGATTGAAACTTCAACCATTATTTGTTTAACTTTAAACTAAAATGTGATTTCGACTATATAAATTTAAATTTATGTAATTTTAAGACAAATTTATGTGATTTTAATCTTTTTATAGTTGTCACTTCAGTCATTATAAATATCACTTCAACCCTTATTTGTGTAACTTTAAGTCAAAATATGATTTAATTTTATCATTTTTACGAGTATAACTTTAACCCGTATTAGTAAAACTTCAATTATTATTTGTGTAACTTTAATAATTTATAGTGAAACTTTATATTAAAATGTCATTTAATATATTAATTTACATTTTTAAGACATGTCTAGGTGACTTTAGTCTTTTTTTAGTTTAACTTTAGAACTTAACAATGTAACTTTTGGAGTAGGTGTCCTCCACAATAGTGCGCCACATAATAAATCTTATTATGGAATATAATTGGGATAATTATTGACTATATATATGATTAGTCAGTTGATTAACGTAAATCAATAACGGTTGGCTAACTAGAGTTTGACGTTATTGTCGTTTGACGGCGGTGATCAACTGATCCCTTTCGGTCACACCTAAAGGATGAAATCCAAATAGTAACTAATTATTTGTATACGATACAGTTAATTAGTACATTACATATATTCGATATGTACGAGAGTTAATTGTTAGAAATTGAGTTAAGAACTCAAATTCGATTAAACTTATTTTTCAATTATGCGATAATTGACTAATAAATTTATATCTTATTTTAATACGATTAAATAAGATTTAACTTAGTAATTAATCGTTAAATTACTAAATTAGTTGAGGTTTTGAGATAGAGGTAATTAGTTAATTATATTTACAAGGAGTTGTAAAATAAATTAACTAAGCATTGTGGGACCCATTATATATTGATATAATGGTAAAATATTACTTAAAATGTTAAGTACATATTATTTATTTAATTGAGTCATATAATTGTTATATGATCACATTAACACTTAATTATACAAGATAATTAACATATGATTCAATAAGTAGTTGGTGAGACAAATATCAAAAATCAAAATGATCAGTCAAACTAGGCCCACAATGTGCCGGTTACATTGTAGTTACAAGGTGATGATTGTTGTTCTTGTTTATACTCTTTAGTTACTAATTGAAAGTGACATAACAAGTAGCATACAATCATCACTTATACTACAACACTCCACTCTAATGCATGTGATCAAATTGAACAAAATAATAGTCATTTTTGGACTAAATGGTCCGGCCATTTTGGCTATATAATGAACAAATGTTGTTCATTATTCTACTACTTCATTTTGTGCAATTGTTATACTTCTTTCTAAAATTCTTCCTCTCACTAAAAACTCTCAAATACTAATATTTACTAAGTATTACTAGTGTAGTAATATAGTCATAATATTAGTAGTATAATATCTATCTTATTATCTAGTTAATACTAAGGGTAGATTATTTGGGTTTATCTTGGTGCAACTTGGAAGGAGGTCTTCTCTTTGGAGATTTCTTTTCATTCCTTCCATATATTGGCCTCAGAAAACTAGAGGAGTTCTTGTTGTGCCCATATTAATTACAATATCAATGTGAGGAAATTTCTTCTTTTATATAAATGTCTTTATATTTGCATGCATGTTACATAGATCATAATAAACTAAATTAACAAGTAATTTAGTAAATAATTATAGGAGTCTAATTAAGGTCTATGGACTTTCATGTGGTATCAGAGCTAGCTTGTAGCATGCATGTTCATTTTGGACATTTTTATTAAAGTTATAAGATAACTAAGAAATCAAAGATTTTGAGTTAAAATACGATTCTGACAAAAAATTTGGTGCATGTATACCTACTGACCTCAAAATGTTTGTGGTCAAATTTCGTGATTTTAGGGATTAATTTTCTATTTATTTTGATTTTTGGCGTTTAAACCGAATTAACATGCATTTTATGAGTTAAAAGTTAACGAAAAATAGTTGCATGTTGATTCTGGCCATGAAATTTTAATATGATTTCACATGCATGTCTTACATATTGTATGTAAAATTTCGTGACTTTTACTTATGTATTGCATGTTTATTGATTTTTATACGATAAAAGTCGATAATATGACATTATAATGTTCATAAAATTGAAACGTCCATTTCTGGTTTTGAATTTTTTTTTTACATTTTACATTCTTATTTTGATACTCTTGGTGAAATTTCATAATTTATTTCACTGTTTTACTATATCTAATGTTTTTATTTGATAAAACCATTAAATACAAAGCTATTTGTTCATAAAATTAATTTAAATTTTTTGAGCAAATGTTTTTTATTTTTATAGTTCCTTGAATTGTTTCAGAATGTACAAAATTTTTGGTTTCAAACTTTATGATGTTTATATTTTATTTTGGTTTTATTTCATAATTGTTATGATTAAACCGTAATATTTAGCAAATGAAATCAAATCGATCTAATTAATGACCAAAAAAAATAGTATTACTAATTTTGAGTTCTAAATCAGTTTAGTTAATTAGTTTGAATTTAAATGAGATTTAAATGTTGATATTGATTTTTAATGGTTAAAAATCAATGAATCCCGGAAAAAAAAAAAATCGAGCTACAATGAGCATGAATGAATTTAGGACAATTTTGGCATGAATTTTGCAGCAATTTCTTTTATTTATGGTTGAATGAATGAATGTCATTTATTTAATAATTTATGCAAATTTTGTACCTAGTATGGCCTTGTTATTTTTTATCGTTATTACCCGTAATGTAAGGGAATAACGGTTTGGTTGTAATTTTGTTGCGATCTCGTATCGCCGGTTTGTATAATTTAATAATTTTATTTTATAGAATAAATGTATAATAGGAATTTGTATAATTGTAATTATTTTTATGAAGACCGGTGACTCCCTCAAGACGGTGCCATTTTGGAAGGTGTTCCAAGTGAAGAGGCAAGGGACCAAGGAGTTGGTTTCCGAATTTGTAACTATCTAGTTAATTTTGATTAGCTAGGTGGCCATACTATGATTTTATTGTTGCTTGATTGCTTGCTTTATTTCCGCTCATGCCAAAATCGTCACACATGCATTTTATTTACCGTTATTGTCAATTCAACGTTATTCACAATTCACCGACTTAGTTCGCTTATAGGGAATTAATAACAAAATTGACAAGACCTCTCACATAAACTTAAAAAATTGAGATTTAGCCTTACCAATTAGGAACACCTATGAACCCCGTGTTCATTAGGGCTACCACGCTCGTGGGTCCCTTTTTACCTCGGGTAAGTAGGGTGATGCGATCACAAGCCAAAATTGGATTGGACTCAACGAGATAAGCGTTATCTTGGGACTAGGAGATGGATTTAGTTGAAATCCGTAAACCAAGAGTTCTAAGTGTAGAATTAGTCAAGTATTGACTTACCATTTTTTTAGATAAAGGTAGCATGCGAAGACTATTTTTGTCTAAAGATGGGTCTTGGAATCACTTATATAATTTCGTGAGGGGTCATTATATGAGTGAGTTGTTTAAAATGGTTTTACAAGTAAATTATATATAAGCAATGAATGTTTATTTTCCGTTCATATTTATTCGCGCAATGACAAATATTTATCCTTCTACGAACTTGTAAATCCGTTCAATCGTGGAAAGGAGTTTCCATTATTTTATACGGTAGCATTTTGATTGCGATCTCCGTTTAAACCACCATAGCTAAAGACAAAATGAATTTTATCTTTTGATCCTCATATTCACCATTGCAAATGTCTCTTATGTAGAGTAAATGAATAAGTCACACTTAGTCAAAAGCGTTTTTGAATATTTTGTGACGCCTTCTTATAACAATGGTACATCAACTTTTTGCTCCAAAGAAAATGTTTGTATTTTGGTATGTCGTCATAATGCTCCTTATCGAGGCTTACCTCAAAAGAGGCCAAAACAGTTGGGATGACTAGGTTAATCGATTTATTTGAACTCGTGAACAAACCAAATACCGTAATCACTTCATGAAAAGTTTATCCTTTTGAAGGTAAAACCATGAATGAAATGAAGAATAGTCTTCACAATAATTCCAATATACTTGTCTAAGTAGAGATTCATGAAAGTGAGTGGGAGCACTAAGAATGATGTTTATATTCTTAATTGTTAAGACGAGGTTCAAGAGTAGGTTGGCTCGACTTTGACACAAGGCAAGGGAAAAAGGCAAGACTTTTTTGAATAGTAAAGTCAAAACCCATGCAAGGTGTCGAACCCAACTTTTGACGATTCTATTTTACAGTGTAGGACATAAGAAAAAAATATGCCCCAAGTTTTCTAAAAAGTTAGAAATTGGGTGTATTTTTTCACCCATAATATCTATATGATCGACATTTATTTTGCTAAAATGCAAGTTTTGGGTATCAGATACCCATTATGGTTTTCATCAATGTATTCAATGCATATAATAATGATTCGTGCGACGACTAACCATGATTAAATGTCGACCTACAAGGGAAATATAACTATGGTAGTTCTATTTTCATAGAGACATATAAAAGTTATAATGTGATCAATCTAGTCTTGAATTTAGAGGTATACATTAATAAACGTTATTATGTACATGACCTCTAAATAAAGAATATAGTATCCACTTTTGT
>JAIUZE010013821.1:0-27136 GCA_022085475.1 Heliosperma pusillum
GTCGTCTGTAGGTCGGTGGTTTCGGGTCGGGTTATTTTAGGTCGGGTCTCTTTCGGGTCAGTCAAGGTTCGGGTCAGGTCTGAGTTGGGTCGGGTCAATTCGGGTTTCGGGTCAGGTAATTCCGGGTCGCTTTCGGGTATTGGGTCAGCCTTATCGGGTCAGGTTATTCGGGTCGGGTCAGTTTTGCCAGGTATACTTGGAGCTAAGGTCATCATTTTCACCGACCATATGGCATTGAGGCATCTTGCAAACAAGAAGGAATCTAAACCTAGATTGATGAGATTGGTCCTTCTTTTAAGCGAGTTTGACATTGAGATTCATGATAAGAAGGGGTCCACCAATCTTGTGGGGGATCATTTTAGCCGAAACATCCTTGAAGACTCATAATTTGCAACTCAAGAACCCATCAAGGAAGCATTTCCCGATGAAACACTTCTTGCCCTAACCACCTTGGAACCTTAGTATGCTCACATAGTCAATTACTTGGTCTTACACAAGTTCCCACCGGTTTTTTCTGAAAGTTTCTTAAACTCGATATTAGACATTTCTAATATCATCTTATAATTAGTTTACTCTTAAACTAAGTAGATCTTATGCATGCATAACTTAATACAAAGATGAAACAATTTCCTTACATTGCTTATATGGAAATGGGCACAATATTTGAACTCCTTTCAAATATTGTTCTTGAGCTAGTAATATGAGGATGATCTTCCAAGTTTCAAAGTAGAAACTCTCCAATTAGTAACACCCAAGACTACCCTTTTAATCACTACTAAAATACTACACTAGTATGATAAGTAGTATCCCTTAAAACTCATCTAATAACTCTTATTACTACACTAGTATATTATTAGAGAAATATGAACTCAAGTTTTTGTTTCTTCTTGTGAGATAAGTGAGTTTTAGAGAGATAAGTGTACATCTATCTTATGAGATCAATTTGTATATAAAAAGAGAAAACACTTCTCTTTTCCTACCCATGGAGCCGGCACCCTACAAGCATGGGTAAGGGTGAGTTGCTTTTGTTCTTAACAAGATATTAGGTAGGTATCTAGGCTTAGGTAGGTTATGATTATGTTTTAATTCTTAATTAGAACAATAATCAACACCTAAACACTACCCTATCTACCCCAAAATCGGTGCACCATGTATAAAATGGGTGTCCATTTTATCTTTGTAATTTGTCATTTGTCACATATGTGACATGTGACATGTAACATGTAATCTTTGCTTATAAATGTACATTTAACTAATTTAAATGCAATTTCATAACAAATAAATTAGACTTAACATTTTAAGTCACATTTTATAATTACATGTAAATAAAATGGGTCATCTCATATTTGTTTAATATAATCTACAACAATTTGTAATTATAATTAACCAATTTTGCTTATCTCAAATGTTTCATAAACATAATGCATTCTTAGTAATATAACAATTTAATTACTAAAATGAATCTTATTTAATCATATTATAATAAGATATAATTCTCACTTTAAACCTGTTCAAATTAAGAGATTAATTAATCTGTATTACTATACGATTAATTAATGTACATGATTAGGGGATTGTCCTTTAGGTGTGACCTCAAGGGATCAACTGATCACCACCGTCATACGACAGTAACGTCAAACTCAATTGAGCCAATCGTTACTGATTTATGTTGACCAGTTGAGTATAATATTCATCATCCCTTTGTATTCTTATTATTGAGATTTAATTATATGATCGCACTATTGTTGAAGACACTTACTCCAACATTTTCCCGCTCTCAAAGGGACAAAATCAAGAGTGGCTCCAAATACTATGTGTGGGACGACCCTTATTTATGGAAGAATCGCTCCGATAAAGTTGTGATCGAGACGGTGTGTGGCGGATACCAAAATCATGTCTATTCTTCGCTTTTGCCATGAGTATGTATGTAGGGGCCATTTTGGGGCTAAGAAGACGGCCAAGAAGGTGTTAGATTGTGGTTTCTTTTGGCCAACACTCTTTTGGCCAACGAATGGGAAACATTTCAAAAAGAGGAGAAATGCCACAAAACCCGATGTTGTATTGTGAAATTTTTTATGTATGGGGTATCAATTTCATGGGCCCATTTCCCGTCTCAAATGGGTACATTTACATTCTCTTGGTGGTGGATTATGTATCCAAATGGGTGGAGGCTAAGACCACCAAAACCGATGATGCAAAGGTGGTTAGTGTGTTCATCAAATCCAACATTCTTTCCTGTTTTGGTTTTCCTAAGGCATTGATTAGTGACCGGGGTACACAGTTTTGTAATAAGGTCATTGGGGCCATGCTCAAGAAATATGGGGTTCTCCATAAAGTGTCTACGGCCTATCACCTTCAAACCAACGGCCAAGCCGAGGTTTCTAATGGGGAATCAAAGCTATTCTTGAGAAAATCGTTAATCCCGATAGGAAAGATTGGAGTGGGAGATTGGAGGATGCGTTGTGGGCATATCGGACCGCATACAAAACACCCATAGGGATGTCTCCTTATCGCTTGATTTTTGGGAAGCCTTGCCATTTTCCCGTAGAAGTTGAGCACCGAGCTTATTGGGCTATCAAGTCCTTTAATTTGCAACTTGACGAAGCGGGGTTCCATAGAAAACTCCAACTTCAAGAACTTGAAGGATTCCGCAATGACGCTTATGAGAATGCGACAATCTAAAAATCAAAAACCCAAGCTTGGCACGATAGTATGATTTCTCGGAGGACCTTTAAAGCGGGACAGTACAAAAAGTTTTACTTTTTCAAAGTTGTTTCCGTCTATTCTCGGGAAAGTTGAAATCAAGGTGGATGGGGCCTTATGAGGTGGTAAAGGTATTTGCATATGGAGCCATCGATATTAAATGCCTCAAGACCGGGAAAATTCTCAAAGTCAACGGGCAACGACTCAAACCATACCATGATGGAATCAAAGTAGGTGAAGTGTAAGCACTCCACCTCGTCGACCCTATTGTAGATACCTCGGTTCTACACCTTCCGCCAACCACCCAGTGATGATTGGGCTGCATGTTTGGTATACGAAAGGATTTATGACAGTTCATAAGTTTGTCGTCAAGTGATAGCTCAAATACTTGTGTCTACCCCTTGGTCGTCATCTACGTGCCGCTACGGTCGTTTTGACAGTCATTAGAGTTTATTTGGAGTCCGGGTCAAAAACCGCTTCATTTTCTATAAACTCTTTTTTAAAACCGAGTCTGAACGCTTGAGAATATTACGGATATTTTAATATTTCAAAACTTATCTTTCTTGGTAAAATATATCCGTATTTTATTTAGAAACGCGGATATTTTAATATTTCAAAACTTAACTTATTTTAATATTTTTTATGGAATCTACCGCGATTCCATAAAAGAAACGCGGAAATCTTTCTTTCAAAGTAGGAAACTGATTGGGAAATGACGCAGCGGGCGTTGCGCCTCTTCCAAGAGTCGCAGCTCTTATTGCGCCTCTTCCCCAACTCATTTTTCCCGTTTCCGGAATATTTTCTAGATTTGTTTCCGTGTTCGAGTCATTCAAAAACTCTTCGAATTTCTCCCTATAAAAGAAGAGGTTCGTGCTCACTTTCAAGGCACGCGAGTGTTCCGCCCCTTCGCTTCTCTCTCCTTTTGCATTCTAGACCTTGCTCTAAGCATTTTGACATCTACGTGCTTGATCAATCGACCACGTAATCTCAGATCCTTCTGGGTTCCCGTTATGTTTTGCATTCGACCTACCAATTTGACCAACTACACTTAATATATTTAACTAATATTTTTGATACTCTTACGAGGGCACTTTCTTTACATTCGAGTTGAGCTATCGCTAAAATGCAACTTAGTTAATCTCGTTTCGTCAACATGTAAGTCTCAGAGTGTTTAATCTCATCTTTTGTATTTTTCTAGTATTTTATTCAATTATGTAAGATTCATGTCGGATTTATGTCAAACCTTTTTTAATAGTTTTTATTTAAACCATCTTTTTTTTATAGTTCGTCTTAGATCCCTAATAATTCAATATTAGTGGGTCTTTGACATCTTTAGATCAAATCGAGTCTTTGGAGGTTAGATCCATCCATA
Source organism: Heliosperma pusillum (assembly GCA_022085475.1). NCBI lineage: Eukaryota > Viridiplantae > Streptophyta > Magnoliopsida > Caryophyllales > Caryophyllaceae > Heliosperma > Heliosperma pusillum. The sequence goes on from JAIUZE010013821.1 coordinate 4,076, forward strand.
TCAAATCTCTAGGATTCGTCTTTGATATGACTTACTGTAACTTAATCAATTAAATCACTTCAATTCGACTTGTAGATCAATAATAAACCGTAAATTCACAAACGAATACAAACTGATAGTGATTCTGGCTTCACATCCAGAATTCAACTCAAGAACAGACGCACAGAGTGATGCGCCTCTTCCAGAATACTCATCACCTGCTGCGCCTTTTCAGGGTTGGTTTCTGTGTCTGAATTTCTTTTATCGCTCCGACATAGCTTTAATTAGGTAATTAATCGACTATTAATTCTAGTATCGCTGCTAATCCGTCTTTTAATATAATTCTTTTCCTTTTTATTTCAAATCTTTCTTTTGGGCATATTTCCGACATAGATCCCGGAATCCGTTGTAATCTTTGTAATTCTTTTATAGCTTTATTTAATCATTGTATTGTATGATTTATTTGCCTTTCACATGCAATCAATTCTTAAATCCTATTTCGACTCAATTGAATGCTAAACTATATGTTCAACTGACATAGTCTTAATTCACATGTTAGGATTAAAACGTGGATGTTGCATAGCATGCATATAACCGACAACATATCAAGTACAGAAAAGTTTTCCTAATCATTAGTAGAGGCCGTTATCGAAGTGGACGGGATTAGGTGTTCGATAAAGAAATTCTTAATACGTACCCTCACCCCTTACTCTAGATCTCTGTGAACATCCATTTTCATTGGCATCCACGAGAGTCATTATAGACATAGAATGGTAAGGCTAATGAGTTCTTAGTGTTCGTGTCATTGCTTTATGTCTTGACATGGCATGAGGTATTCGAACGGTTCCAACTTCCGACAAAATTTGGTGGCGACTCCACAAATGCGTATTTCTATGTCTGTCCCTCGTTTCTCCATCCATGGTTCCATGTGCGCCATGGCCCGGAAAGGACCGTGAACCCGTGTATCACAGTTTGGCGACTCCGCTGGGGATAATACACTTACGTGTACCCAGGGAGAAACTTGAACAAGGTTAGGGAATAGTATGTATGAGACAGTTGTCGATTTTCATTACTCGACCTTCCTAGGTCGTTTTATTTGGCCTTCCTAGGCCTAACCCAACCCTGTCCAAATTCTTATCTGGGCCTAAGGATGGATAGCGACTGACGTCAACCATACCACGGTGTATACTCATGTTAGCACCAAGGGCTTTCAATACTCGAGGAAATGGACTAGGAATCGGCCTTACTCATGTTTGGCGCGGACCTCTCCACATACCTTGGGTTTGATTGCTTGGTATGACAACCCAACCTTTAAGCCAAAACCATTTTAAATGCACTAAGCATACCGTTATTATGCCTGTTTAAATGTGTATAACCTCTACATGATCACCACTTTGTAAATAAAACATGACAAAATTTTCAAAATCAAAATCCTTTTATAAAACTGTAAAACATTTTCAAAGGTGACCTAAAGTAGCGCAAAATGGGTCAGAACTCTATCCTAGTGTCTAGTCAAAATCATTTCTCCACTTCGAGTCAATACTCCTACAACCACACTACGGTTATCTAGGAGAAACATTTCCAAACCGGTCATTTTCAAAACTTACTTAAACACAGTGGCACACTCCCACTTCACAAGTCGAGTCTTTTCGAGTAAGTGTGCTAGACTGGTCGATCATATTTTGATTCGTCGTCGGTCTCTTGCTCAGTTTTCAATATGCCTGGAACTAGTCAAGCAAGTGTTCATCAACCCGAGCCAAATCATAATTATCAAATCCTAGCTGCGCTTCTTTGTCTCCAAACAAGTCAAGATCAAGCCTATGTTCGCCTCAATGCCATTGAGAGTGGAATTGTTGCCGTAGAAACTAGGCTGCCTCCCGCAGACATTCTTGACCCTAGTGTACACGATAACATTCCACTCATCGTGGGACAATTAGAAGTCGATACCCTACCAGTTCTTACTGGAGCGGAAAAGCGACTCAAACACTTGGAGGAACAACTAATGTATCTCAAGGGAGATGACATCTATAGGGAGAAAAACTGCAAATATGAAGTTGTGAACGCACAATTGCCAACCAACTTCAATATGACTAGCATCCCAAAATTCAAGGGACATGAGAACCCTGTGAACCACATCCCTGCTTTCAAGGATTATATGTCTATCAAAGATATCAAACCAGAGATGTTCCTAAGGATCTTTCCTTCGTCTCTCGACATCATCCCCAAGCAATGGTTCTATTCTCTAGATCACAAGAAGATTGCAACTTGGCACGATGCTGCAATTGAATTCACCAAACAATACGCAGACAATGCTGATATTCAAGTTAACATGCGTACTCTAGAGGTCCTTAATCAAAATGAGAAGGAAGGTTTCACCGACTTCCTAAGTAGGTGGAGGAAGACTAGTACACAACTGGTCGAACGTCCAGATGAAGAAACTCTTGTGGAAACGTTCGTGGATAATCTAAGATCTATTTATGCAAACCACCTAAGATACCAAAACATAAAGTCTTTTAAAGACTTAACTATACTAGGGACCAGAATCGAAGACGACATCCGAAATGGACTCTTGTCTAAAATGGTAGGCCACAGGTATCAAGACTTAACGAGTCGTTCTTATGGCTCCCCTAACAAGACCGATGAGGTCAATCTTGTTGAATCACCCAGAAAGAACAACCCTCAAAGGAAGTTCACAAACATCGGCGACACATACTCCAGTACCTTGAAAAGATTGACTCAACAAGGCAAGCTCCATCCTATAGGACCTACACCTGATCCGGAAAAGAAGAATAAGTTCTAGGATGCGAATGCTTACTGTGAGTATCATAGGGGCAAGGGGCATGGCACGGAGAAATGCTTCTAATTGAAGCATGTCCTTCAAGATATGGTTGAGGATGGTCGTCTACTCATACCCCCAGGAGGCAAACCCAACAATACTATGAATCCTCTTGGAGTTCTAATGATCATGGATGAAGAATCCACCTTGGATTGTTCACACCTCATCTCCCAGTTGAAAATGAAATTAACATGCTCGAAAATGAAGAAAGGTATTCCACTATTTCTCTTATCATCGATGAATTCATCACATGGGCTAGAAATATGAGTAGACAGGTTTCAGAAGTCGAAACTATCGTGACATCCCTACGCGTTCCGAGCACCACACCCCAAGAAGGCGCCCCACGAGCTCCAATACCATCCCAAGAATCTACAATGCAAGAGGTAATCACAACATGTGACAAACTGGTTGAACGAGTCATCACTTTAGAAGCTGAAATCATCAGTTTGAAAGAATTCAATACCGGTCAACGAAATATGGGCCAATGACGATGAGGATGAGTACCTCACAAAACATTCTCAAACTCAAAATAGGGAAGATCAAGATATAGACTATCTCACTCAATCAGAACGCCCTTATCAAAATATTTCTCAGAAGAGTCCTACTACTAATGGTCCAATTACTAACACCACTGTCATCACCCAAAATTATGGTGAAGGCACATCTACCGACCATCTACTAAAGCAACTATGCAGCAGGAGCTCACCCAAAGGGTCTTGATTATCAAACCACATACAAGACAAGCTTGACCCCTCAGATGGAAGCTCGAGTTACAAGGTCTAAACAACAAGCTATGACAAGTCAAGAGCAACCCAAGCCAAGCCACCCCAATGAAGAAGACAGTCCAGGGTTCAACAACCCATGCCCTTCCCCAACACAACCCACATTACCCACACAAAACAGAAACAGAGCCATTCAGGCCCAGACAGACCAGTTAACAAACACTGCCTCTAGGAGGTACACCAGGGCATCCCAACCACCCCCACTATGGCCTACCATCAAGACAACTCTCTAAGATACAAGTTTTCCCAGGACAAACCATTTTGAAGTCTAGTAAAAACCCATGAAACAGACACCCCAAAGTTAGAGTCCAGTAAACAGCATAGCAGAGGTAGTACATGATCAGATGATGTTTTCTTTTGCTTAAGTCAACTTGTCTTCATCTAAGGCAGGTTTATCTATGTCCTCATAAGAGTGGAGAGTTCCAAGGAGCAACAAAACACCCAGAGCAAAGCACAAGACAACAAGAACAACAGATTTCCATTTCAGGAAAACTCCAAAAACTACTTTATTTGCTTTTGTTCAGTCTGTTTTCTTTTGTGTTTTGTGTCTGTTCTTTATAGTTGTTGAGCTCGTCCTATTGTGAGGCTCTTAATTAATGTCAGTAGAAGTAGTTTAGATCCTAAGCTGGCCCTTGGATGATCCATACATCCAATGGCTCACAAGATATCAGCCCCTCTATATAAGGAGGTCTTGTATGTTGTTGTAAGCAGACTTTGATGAATGAATGAACTTTGAGAAATCCCTCAAAAACTATCAAACTTGTGCTAAGAGCTGTAGTTTGAAGCAAGCCTGATACATCTTCAAGGTGTTTGATCAGTGCCTTGTATTGTGAGTCAAGTTATATCTGTGCATTGCTGTGATTAACTTACTTGCTGTTGAGTCTAGTCTAGGGTGTTTGTGCTTTGCTGTAACACTTGAAAACTGTCTCTAAACCAGTCTTTGAGTCCTTTTCTCTTGTGCCTTGCTGTAGAGGATTGTCTCCAAGTCATATCCCTTGAATCTTTCAGTTTAAATAACTCACAATCTCTAAAACAACATCCCTTGTTACTTGATATTGTTCTCAGTTTGAGTCAAGCTAATCAAGTCACTTAAAACTTGTGAACCTTAGTAGTTTACACTCCAAATTGGTTATCAGAGCTTTGGTTGAGAGTCTTAGTGAGTTCATTTTCCCTAACTACATTTAAAAACACAAAAATAGCCCAATGAGTGAAGAGAGACTAGCAGGAGTAGAAGCAAGGATGGAGGATCTGGCTGGGATTGTAACCACCCTAACCAGAACCTTGGACCAGGTTATAGGCAACCATTTGCTTGCTGGAGGGAGAGGTAGAGGACGTGGAAGAGGCCAAGGAGGAGGCAGAGGAAGGCCACCTGATGATGAAGAGTATCCAGACTCAGATGACTCAACAAGAAGCAGAGCTTCCATCCACAGGAACACAGACAAACATCTTAAGGTAGATATCCCTGAGTTTTCTGGTAGTCTTAATCCTGATGACTTGTTAGAATGGCTAAGGGAAGTAGAAAGGATCTTTGAGTACAAAGGATACAATGATTCTAAGTCTTTTAAAGTAGCCATCCTTAAACTGAAAGGGTATGCTTCCCTTTGGTATGAGACTATGAAAGGGTTAAGGGCTAGGGAAGGTAAAGAACCCATCAAGTCTTGGACTAAACTGAAAAAGAAACTGTTAGACAAATTTGTTGCTAAGGATTACACCCAGGATCTGTTTATCAAGTTGTCTAAGTTGAAACAAGGAGACAAACCTGTTGAATCTTATCTGAGGGAGTTTGAACAACTCACCTTACAATGTGATATAAATGAGAAACCTGAGCAAAGGATTGCTAGGTACTTAGAGGGTCTAGATAAGAACATTGCTAACAAGGTTAGGATGCAACCTCTGTGGTCATTTGATGATGTTGTCAACCTATCTCTGAGAATTGAGAAGATAGGGAAGACTAAGCCTGCTACACCAAAACCTGTTAGGCCTTTTCAAACCAGACCTTATAGTGGGTTTAGATCAATGGATACCCCTAAGACAGCACCCCCACCTACCTTAGACAAGGGTAAGGGCATCATGGGTCAAAAGCCAAGCACTTCATTGACTGAGAACAGAATTAGGTGTTTCCAATGTCAAGGCTATGGACATTTCAGGAAGGATTGCCCTTCTAAGAAGACCTTAACTATAATGGAAGTTGAGGCTTGGGAGAAAGAGGGTCTAGTTGAGTATGAGAGGGATGAGCCTGAGGTTGAAGAAGTGGTGAGTGAGGAAGAAGAGTCTAGTCAGGAGGCAATAGTGGCACTCCCTGACACAGGCCACAGCTTAGTCCTATGGAGAGTAATGCATTCACAACAGATACCTTTGGAGGAGGATCAAAGGTCCCTCATTTTCAGGAGCAGATGTACCATACAAGGGAGGGTTTGTAACCTTATTATAGATGGAGGTAGTTGTACCAATGTGGCTTCTGTTACTATGGTTGATAAGCTGAAGTTGAGCACTCAAGATCACCCTCACCCCTATAAGTTGAGATGGCTGAGTAAGGGAGCAGAGGTTAAGGTGGATAAGCAATGCATGGTCCCTTTCTCCATTGGCAGTGTGTACAAGGATGAAGTATTGTGTGATGTGGTTCCAATGGATGCCTGTCACTTGCTATTAGGAAGGCCATGGGAGTTTGATAAAAGCTCCATACACCAAGGAAGAAGCAATACCTATTCTTTCAAGCATGGGAGCAGGAAGGTAACATTAGCCCCCTTGCCACCACACCAGAAGAGCTATGGAAGTCCAAGTATGGCTGAGGATTTTAGTGGAGTTGTATTTCTATCTGAGTCAGCAATGGTCAAAGAGTGTAGTGAGGAGCAACCTATAGTAATGCTGCTATCAAAAGAAGTTCAGGAAGAGGAGTCTAAGGTGATCCCTGCAGATGTTAAGCCCCTCATTGATCAGTTCAAGGAAGTGTTTCCAGAGGAACTTCCTGATGGCTTACCCCCTTTGAGAGGAATTGAGCACCAAATAGACCTTGTGCCAGGGTCTGTACTACCTAATAGACCAGCATATAGGTGTGATCCCAAGGCCACACAAGAGCTGCAGAAACAAGTTGGAGAGTTGATGAGTAAAGGGTTTGTAAGGGAGTCATTAAGCCCTTGTGCTGTGCCTGCATTGTTGGTTCCTAAGAAGGATGGGACTTGGAGGATGTGCATAGATAGCAGGGCTATCAACAACATCACAGTCAAGTATAGGTTCCCTATACCTAGGCTTGATGACATGTTGGATGAGCTGAGTGGCTCAAGGTTCTTTTCTAAGATTGACTTGAGGCAAGGTTACCATCAATTGAGGATCAGAGAAGGAGATGAGTGGAAGACAGCCTTCAAAACAAAGCATGGCCTTTATGAGTGGCTTGTCATGCCCTTTGGCCTGTCAAATGCCCCAAGTACCTTCATGAGATTGATGACAGAAGTGCTTAGGCCTTGCCTAGGGAGATTTGTGGTGGTATACTTTGATGATATCCTCATCTACAGCAAGAGCAAGGATGATCATTTGAGACATCTTGAGGCTGTGTTTGAAATACTTAAGGAGAAGCAAGCTCTTTGGGAAGCTTGAGAAGTGCACCTTCATGACTGAAGAAGTCAAGTTTCTAGGATATGTGGTATCTGGTAGAGGCATTTCAGTTGATCAAGACAAGATCATTGCAGTCCAGTCTTGGCCTATCCCTAGGATTATTACAGAAGTAAGGGGATTCCATGGCTTAGCATCCTTCTACAGAAGATTCATTAAGGACTTTAGCACCATTGCAGCACCTCTCACTGAGTGCATGAAGAAGGGAGAGTTCACTTGGACTGAGAATGCCTTACAGGCTTTCAAACACATGAAGAAGCTCTTGTGCAGTGCACCTATCCTAAGATTGCCAAACTTTGATTGCCTATTTGAGGTTGAATGTGATGCAAGTGGAGTGGGAATTGGAGCTGTCCTCATCCAAGAGAAGAAACCTGTAGCCTACTTTAGTGAAAAGCTAAGTGGTGCCAAGCTAAACTATTCTACATATGATAAAGAGTTCTATGCTCTTGTCAGAGCTCTGAGGCATTGGAGTCATTACCTGAAGCCCAAACCTTTTGTCTTACACTCTGATCATGAGGCATTGAAGTACATAGGAGGCCAGCATAAGCTCAGTCACAGACATGCTAAGTGGGTGGAGTTCCTTCAGTCATTCACCTTTTCTAGCAAGTACAAAGAGGGCAAACAAAATGTGGTGGCTGATGCATTGTCTAGGAGGTACACTCTGCTATCAACTATGGAGCAAAGGGTTCTTGGCTTTGAGTTTATGAAGGACATGTATCAAGAAGACCCAGACTTTGCAGAAGATTGGTTAGCACAGAAAGAGGGAACAAGAACCATTGATTCACCCTACACTTTGCAAAATGGATTCTTGTTTAAAGGAAACAAGCTGTGTGTTCCCAGAGGATCTTATATGAGTCTATTGATCAAGGAGGTACATGGAAGTGGCCTTGGAGGACACTTTGGGGTTCAGAAAACTGTGGACATACTACAAGATCAATTCCACTGGCCTAAGATGATGGGAGAAGTTCAAATAGTGCTCAGAAGGTGTGGAGTTTGTCAAAAGGCCAAGAGTTCTTTCCAAGCAGGACCTTACACTCCCCTACCAGTCCCATGTAGGCCTTGGGAAGATGTGAGCATGGATTTTATAGTAGCATTGCCTAGGACAGCAAGAGGGAAGGATTCTATCATGGTGGTTGTGGATAGATTCAGTAAGATGGCACATTTCATTGCTTGCAAGAAGACTGAGGATGCTGTGAGTGTAGCAGAGCTATACCTTGATGAGGTGGTGAGGTTACATGGGGTTCCAAGGACCATTGTGTCTGACAGAGACACAAAGTTTATGAGTCATTTCTGGAGAACATTGTGGAAGCTGCTTAATACTAGGTTGTTGTTTAGTACCTCCCATCACCCTCAAACTGATGGCCAAACTGAGGTGACTAACAAGACCTTGGGAAGAATCTTGAGGTGTATAGTCAGCAAATCTCTCAAGGATTGGGACTTGAAGTTGGCTCAAGCAGAGTTCTCTTTCAATAGAGCTCCCTCAGCAGCCACAGGCCACTCCCCCTTTGAAGTGGTCTATGGTACTAACCCCTTAATGCCTTTGAGTTTGTCTAATGTGTGCAGGTCAGAGGTCCACTATGATGCCAAGAAGAGGGTGGAACAAATGCTAAAACTCCATGAATCAGTCAGAAAACAAATTGAGAAAGCCAATGATCTATACAAGAAGAATGCCAAGGTTCCTAAGACCAAGAAAGACTTTGCACCAGGAGACCTAGTATGGATCAACCTAAGGAAAGAAAGGTTCCCTTCCAAGAGAAAGAACAAGCTAGAGCCCAGGGCAGATGGTCCTTTTCAAGTCACAGAGAAGATAGGTCCTAATGCCTACAAAATTGATCTACCAGGAGAGTATGCAGTCCATGGAACATTCAATGTGGGAGATCTTAGTCCTTTCTATGAAGACTCTGAGGGGGAGGAAGACACAGGCTTGAGGTCAAGCCCTTTTCAACCTGGGGAGGCTGCAGCAGGAGCTCACCCAAAGGGTCTTGATGATCAAACCACATACAAGACAAGCTTGATCCCTCAGATGGAAGCTCGAGTTACAAGGTCTAAACAACAAGCTATGACAAGTCAAGAGCAACCCAAGCCAAGCCACCCCAATGAAGAAGACAGTCCAGGGTTCAACAACCCATGCCCATCCCCAACACAACCCACATTACCCACACAAAACAGAAACAGAGCCATTCAGGCCCAGACAGACCAGTTAACAAACCCAGCCTCTAGGAGGTACACCAGGGCATCCCAACCACCCCCACTATGGCCTACCATCAAGACAACCCTCTAAGCTACAAGTTTGCCCAGGACAAACCATTTTGAAGTCTAGTAAAAACCCATGAAACAGACACCCCAAAGCTAGAGTCCAGTAAACAGCATAGCAGAGGTAGTACATGCTCAGATGATGTTTTCTTTTGCTTAAGTCAACTTGTCTTCATCTAAGGCAGGTTTATCTATGTCCTCATAAGAGTGGAGAGTTCCAAGGAGCAACAAAACACCCAGAGCAAAGCACAAGACAACAAGAACAACAGATTTCCATTTCAGGAAAACTCCAAAAACTACTTTATTTGCTTTTGTTCAGTCTGTTTTCTTTTGTGTTTTGTGTCTGTTCTTTATAGTTGTTGAGCTCGTCCTATTGTGAGGCTCTTAATTAATGTCAGTAGAAGTAGTTTAGATCCTAAGCTGGCCCTTGGATGATCCATACATCCAATGGCTCACAAGATATCAGCCCCTCTATATAAGGAGGTCTTGTATGTTGTTGTAAGTAGACTTTGATGAATGAATGAACTTTGAGAAATCCCTCAAAAACTATCAAACTTGTGCTAAGAGCTGTAGTTTGAAGCAAGCCTGATACATCTTCAAGGTGTTTGATCAGTGCCTTGTATTGTGAGTCAAGTTATATCTGTGCATTGTTGTGATTAACTTACTTGCTGTTGAGTCTAGTCTAGGGTGTTTGTGCTTTGCTGTAACACTTGAAAACTGTCTCTAAACCAGTCTTTGAGTCCTTTTCTCTTGTGCCTTGCTGTAGAGGATTTTCTCCAAGTCATATCCCTTGAATCTTTCAGTTTAAATAACTCACAATCTCTAAAACAACATCCCTTGTTACTTGATATTGTTCTCAGTTTGAGTCAAGCTAATCAAGTCACTTAAAACTTGTGAACCTTAGTAGTTTACACTCCAAACTACAAAAGACAAAGGTTGATCTTTCAGTCTGGCAATTAGTTGCAAGTTCATTTCCCCATCACCAGGTTCTACTTCAAGCATTGGCAAAGCTAAATGTAGCACACGACTCTACACCTGAAGATGTAGTCAACTAGGTCTTTCAAGATTCAGTCAAACTAAGTAACCCAGTTACTTTCTCAGATGAAGACTTGCCTCCTTTCAGGGTTAGTCACAACCTCGCTCTGTATATCACAATCACGTGCCTAAAGAAGAACATACCAATTACTTTGGTAGATGATGGCTCCGCAATCAATGTCATACCACTGAAAACAGCACGTAAGTTAGGCATGAAAGAATCGGATTGGACTCCTACGAACCAGGGTGTTCGAGGATATAACGAGACACAACGTAAGGTAGTAGGGCTAATCGAGCGAAAGGTTAATTTCAAGATTGTGGACATTGAAGCATCCTTTAACATACTTCTGGGAAGGCCATGGATTCACACTTCTAAAGCAGTAACATCAACCCTACACCAGAAGATCAATATCCCTCTAGACGGCAAAGTAGTGACGATCACTCCGTCACCTATCAAGACCGTGATAGAGAAAATATCCAGCAATCAAGTAATCATAAATCCAATATATGAGCTTGGAGGATTTCAGAGTGTGAATCTCGTAGAGTACCCTTTCATTTTACTCTAACCTAGTGCTCAACCACATACTTAAATCCCAGAGATACCTCCCAGGGATCCTATTAAATCCTACTAGGAAAAGTACCCTTTCACCTTACAAAGAAGGGAACTCTGGAAAGATACCATTGGGATTGGGATACAAACCCACGAAAGAGGTAACCATATAAATGCTTACTGAAGTTCAAAATCGTAAGAGTAAGGGAATCCAGATGCAACCTTATCTCCCTACTCTAAACGGATATTTCGTTAGCGAAGGATGTCAAGATTACTTTCATGGATTTCCCGGGCCTTGGCACTATAGAGGAATATAATTAGCAGGAATCGAGATCTTCCACGATTGCTACTTTATTCCCTCAGAAACGGTTCCTACCGTCAAAGCTCGTCAGACACATTGTTTAGACGAACAAGCAGTTAGCCTTCTGTTTGGAGAAGATCGATTCGTCAGAGCTGCACAGGATGAGATCATTACCATGATACTTCAAGACAATCATTTCAACCCTAAAGCGAAGTTTCTACTGGAGAAGATCGATTCGTCAGAGCTGCCGAAAGGATGGAGAAAGTCGATCAAATGGACCAAAAACCAAGGAAAACTCTCAAGGTCACTACTGGGGAAGGAGAGATGTTCAAAGGATAACCAGAAGACAAGGAATTCGAGTCAGAGTCAGAGTCGAAGTCCAAGTCAGAGTCTAGCGAAGTTCCTAGAGAGTCTCCTCCTGCTATCACTCCTCATCCCTGTGTTTTTCCTATCTTAGTATCTAGTAATAACAACATTTTGGGGAATGTCCCAGCAACTGTTCCTTTACCGCCTCTGACTACTGAAGAGATGGCATCTTTGTTTCGGTTATTTTCAAAATTTAATATGACTAAATCAGATTCTGCTTACTCCTTGTGTTTTTCTGAATGCAATTCTGTTTATGATGACAATGAGGATAATCCTGACCCAGACTCGATCGAATTATCTCCCTTATATAATCAAAGAAATACTACAAGAGGGGGAAGGGGCACCAGTCATAGAAAACACCGAACCCATCAACGTAGGGATCGAACTAGAACCCTAAGAACTTAGAATATGGACAACCCTAAATCCGACTGAGAGGGCCAATTTCGTAGACCTCCTACACGAGTTCAAAGACGTTTTCGCTTGTACTGACAAAGATATACCAGGAATTGACAGGGATATCGCAGAGCACCGAATTCCAATCAATCTAGGCTTCAAACCTGTAAAATAGAAGCTCCGTCGGATGAGGTCTGAATGAGTTCTTAAGATTAAGGAAGAGGTCGATAAGCAATTCAGAGCTGGATTCATTAAAGTTCCCGAGTATTCTGACTGGGTGGCTAACGTATTTCCCATACCTAAAAAGGATGGATGAATTCGGGTTTGTGTTGACATCAGAGACTTAAACAAAGCAAGTCCCAAAGATGACTTCTCGCTACCGCATATCGACATATTGGTAGATAATACAGCTGATCACGCATTATTATCCTTCATGGATGGGTATGCCGGGTATAATCAGATCAAAATGGCCGAAGAAGACATGTATAAAACAGCTTTCATCACTCCATGGGGCACATACTGTTACACAGTTATGCCATTTGGACTAATTAATGCTGGAGCTACATACCAACGTACCGCAACTACGTTATTGCATGACATGATGCATAAAGAAGTTGAGGTATACGTAGATGATATGATTGTCAAATCCAAAGACAGGAAAGGACACATCGACAATATTTGCAAGTTCTTTCTCAGATTGCGCAAATACAACATGAGACTCAATCATCAGAAATGTGCATTCGGAGTAACTTCAGGCAAACTCCTAGGACATGTCGTCAGTCAGAGAGGAATAGAAATTGATCCAACCAAGATCAAAGCTTTAATCGAAATGCCACAACCCCAAACAGAGAAGGAAGTTAAAGTTTTCTTGAGCAAGGTACAGTATATGAGTCGGTTCATATCAAAACTCACTATGATTTGTGAACCTATTTTCAAAAAGCTAACGAAAACATATCATACCATGTGGGATGATGATTGCCAAAAGGCATTCGACAGAATTAAAGAGATATTAGCCAAACCACCAGTGTTGATGCCTCCCCAACGAGATCAACCTCTTGGTTTATATCTCACAGTCACAGAAACAGCCATGGGGGCTATACTTGCACAAACCGTTGGGAAAGAAGAAAGAGCCATCTACTACCTTAGTAAGAAGTTCTTAGAATATGAGTGCAAATACACACCTCACAAAAATACATGCCTCGCTCTTGTGTGGGCATCAAAAAAGCTACGTCATTACATACTTAGCTACTCAGTCAAGGTGTACTAAAAAATGGACCACATCAAATACCTCTTCGAGAAAACCGTCCTCAACGGACGTCTAGCAAGATGGACCTTAATGCTCTTAGAGTTCGATCTCAAATATGTACCTCTGAAAGTCATACAAGGACGTGCCGTTGCTGAGTTATTTGCAGACAATCCTATCCACGACACCCAAGCAATTGACACGTGGTCATTTCCAGAAGAGGATATATTGCAAACTTGTATAGACTCTTGAGGCCTATATTTTGATGGAGCATCAAATTTAAGAGGATTCGGAGTGGGAGTGTTGCTCATTTCTCCTGAAGGGGAGCATACACCACTATTTGTCAAACTCGACTTCGAGGTGACAAATAACGCGACAGAATACGAAGTGTTTCTTATTGGTTTACAAGCGGCAGTTAGTCTAGGCATTAAGAATCTTCGAGTTCATAGAGACTCCTTCTTGATAATCAACCAGGTCACGGGATCATGGAAAATTTAAAGTGAAAGTCTAGCACCCTATCAGGCCAGAATAGATTAAGTTGTCCAATTCTTTGATCAAGTCACTTATCTACATCTACCTCGTGAAGAGAATCAGTTCGCATAGGCTCTTGCGAAACTTGCAGCCTTGATCAACATGACAAACCACATAATCGAAATGCCTCATTGCATCGAACAGCGGTCAGAACTAGCCTATGTGTACCAACTTACAGACGAAGAAGAGAATCCCGAGGTACCCTGGTTTCAAGCCATTCTAAACTTCAAACTCAACGGTACATACCTACCAGAGATAGATAAGAGGGAACAACGCGCCATACGCTTACTAGTCTCTCAATACCTCCTTATGCAAGGAGAATTGTACAAAAGAACACCTCTTGGTGTCATCTTGCGTTGCCTTGATCGTTCACAGGCACAAAAAGTAATGGAAGAAGTTCATGACGAAGAATGCGGTCCTCACATGAGCAAGCCAAGGATGGAAAAGAAAATCACACGTCTAGGATATTACTGGACGACTATGTAGTTAGATTGTATTAAATACGTCAGACACTGCCACAATTGCCAGATCTTCGTGAATGTTCAGCATGTTCCTCCCCCGTTACTTTACACCATGACCTCTCATTGGCCATTTTCTACTTGGGGAATCAACATCATTGGAAAGATCACTCCAGATGGAACGGGAGGTCACTGTTTCATTTTGGTAGCTATCGACTATTTCACCAAATGGGTTGAAGCAGCATCCTACACTAGTCTTATCGCTAAAAATGTGGCAAAGTTCTTACAAACCAATATCATCTGTCAATATGGTTGCCCACATGAAATAATTAGTGATAATGGATCACACTTCCAAGCATAGACTAAGCAGTTGTTAGCCAATTACAAGATCAAGCATCACCATTCCTCGCCTTATAGACCTCAAACTAATGGCGCGGTAGAGGCAGCTAACAGGAATGATCGACAATTACCGTGATTGGCCAAGCAAGATACCCTTCGCCTTATGGGGCTACCACACTTCAGTTATGACACCCACTGGGGCCACTACTTTATATCTAACCTATGGAATGGAAGTTGTACAACCTGTAGACCTGGCAATCCCATCTCTGTGTACTCTCTTAGAAAGTGAAATCCCAGAAGCTGATTGGAAGAGGGATAGATTTGATGAACTCGTTCTCTTGGACGAACGTAGACTGCGTGCATTACAACGTACAGACATACCAAGCACGTATCAAACGAGCATTCAACAAACGGGTTAAATCCAAAAATATCAAGGAAGGGGATTTAGTGCTCAAGTCAGTCATAACTCTCTTACCTGTCGATCCTGAGGAAAGTTCAAATCTAACTGGGCTGGACCTTTCTTAGTGAAATCCATATTCTCAGGGGGTGCAGTTAGAATCACAGACCTAGACGGGAATGAATTTTTTAACCCTACCAACCTAGACCAGTTGAAACGATACTACCCTTAGCATGCCCTAGGAAAACGCACCTCGCTAAACCCCACGTCCCGCTCATGCGACACGGAATAAAATCGGCCCCAGGCCAGTTGAACTTAATGTCGCTATGCTCTTGCTTTTTGACATTTGGATATGAAAGTCCATAGACCTTAATTAGACTCCTCTAATTATTTACTAAATTACTTTTTAATTTAGTTTATAATGATCTATGTAACATGCATGCAAATATAAAGACATTTATATAAGAGAAGAAATTTCCTCACATTGGTATGGAAAATATAAGGGCACAACAAGAACTCCTTCTTGTTGATCTTGAGCTACAAATATGGTTGAACACAAATAATCTCCAAAGTAGAAGATCTCCTCTTACTTGCACCAAGATGAACCAAACAATCTACCCTTATTATTAACTAGATAATAAGATAGATAATATACTACTAATATTAGACTATATTACTAAACTAGTAATACTTAGGAAATATTAGTATATGAGAGTTGTAGTGAGAAGATGAGTTTTGAGAGATGAATGATAAAACAAGTAAGAATCAAGAAGTGAATAAATTGAACAACAATTGCTCAATTTATAGCCATAATGGCCGGTCCATCCATCACCCAAGAGTGATATTTTTCTTCTTATTTTATTGCCATGTAAGGTGGTAATGTGTTGTAGTGAATAAAATGATATCATGTTTGCTATTCATGTCATAAGCATATGTTGCTTATGAGTATAAATAAGAACAACCAACATCATCATTTGACTTCACCACCACCGGCCATGTGAGCCTCAATTTGATCCATTTTGATTTTTGATATTTGTCCCACAAATACTTATTCATCATATGCTTAATTATCTTGTATAATTAAGTGTTAATTTGATCATATAACAATTATATGACACAAATAAATGAATAATATGTACTTAACATTTTAAGTAGTATTCTACCATTATATCAATATATAATAGGTCCCACAATGCTTAGTTAATTTATTTTACAACTCTTTGTAAATATATTTAACTAATTACCTCTATCTCAAAACCTCAACTAATTTAGTAATTTAACGATTAATTACTAAGTTAAATCTTATTTAATCGTATTAAAATAAGATATAAATTTATTAGTCAATTATCATATAATTGAAAAATAAACTTAATCGAATTTGAGTTCTTAACTCAATTTCTAACAATTAACTCTCGTACATATCGAATATATGTAATGTACTAATTAACTGTATCATATACAAATAATTAGTTACTATTTGGATTTCATCCTTTAGGTGTGACCGAAAGGGATCCGTTGATCACCGCCGTCAAACGACAATAACGTCAAACTCTAGTCAGCCAACCGTTATTGATTTACGTTAATCAACTGACTAATCATATATATAGTCAATAAATATCCCAATTATATTCCTTAATAAGATTTATTATGTGGCGCACTATTGTGGAGGACACCTACTCCAACAATCTCCCACTTGTCTGTCACAAGTGTGCGTCACCAATTCTCTTGTCTCTTTATCAAATCTCCCACTCAACGCAAGGTGTCTTTCAGGTCGCACTTGCGATTGATTATATCTAGAGTGGTTTTCTCGATAGGGAGAGTAACTGTCTGACCGGAAAATCTACCATAGATCTCTTTCCGAGCGTGGCCACGCATTTACAGTAACTTCTCCTCGAGTGGCCTAAAGATGTTTTTACCCAACGTGGGTGGACAATTCCTGTTGATCCATCTACTCTGTATGATGCAGATCACCATGATCCAGAAGAAGTCCATCGGCCTCCTTTTACGGCACGACCTAGAACATCAACCAAAACCAATCGGAAACTGCACCGACTCAGATAGACGGTCGCCAGTCAAAAGAATCGACTTATAGGAATAAGATAGAAGACCCTGCCACGACCAGGCATCAAACAATTGATTTAAGGGTCTCTATCATGTCACTGTCCGACAGAGTGTCATACAGTCTGTCTATGTAAACGACCAGTCATCTCCATGACCCCATGGTGCTGAACCAACCATCGATCGACTTACAATCTAGTCATTTTGAGACGTCACCTCATTTGAGTGACTAGGGACAAAATACTAAGTTCGTCCTATTCACTTGAATAAGGTCCAACAATCTATTCGGATAAACAAAGTATTAAATTTAGTCAAACTAAATAAAAGAGTTTAAAATAAAACTCGAACAATGAATGCCATTATCATATATGAAATAATTAATACAACATTCAATTATTACATATTACATAATCTAAAGGAATTCTGGCACACGTCTCAATCCCATTGTGACGACATGACCATCATGCTTAGCCTTTGATAAAGGCTTGGTTAAAGGATCAGCAATGTTGTCATCTGTCCCAACCTTACAAATGTCAATTTCCTTTCTGTCCACGTAATCTCTAATTACATGATATTTCCTAAGTACATGTCTAGACTTGTTACTAGACTTGGGCTCTTTTGCTTGAAAAATAGCCCCACTGTTATCACAATAAATTGTGATAGGATCTTTGGCAGTAGGGACTACTGTTAGTCCTTCCAAAAATTGCCGAATCCATACAGCTTCCTTTGCAGCTTCAGATGCTGCAAGGTACTCTGCTTCTGTTGTAGAATCCGCTGTAACGCTTTGCTTGAAACTCTTCCAGCAAACAGCTCCTCCATTCATCATATAAACGTAGCCGGATTGGGATTTCATATCATCCCTATCTGTTTGGAAACTGGCATCTGTGTAACCCTTTACACGTAACTCAGTCTCGCCTCCAAACACTAAGAACGAATCCTTGGTCCTTCTCAAGTACTTAAGGATGTTCTTTACGGCTATCCAGTGACTCTCACCTGGATTTGCTTGGTAACGACTTGTCATGCTCAAAGCATATGCAACGTCGGGACGAGTGCACATCATAGCATACATGATTGATCCAACAGCTGATGCGTAAGGGATCAATTTAATGCGTTCAATCTCCTCGGGTTTCGTAGGGCACTCTGACTTGCTCAAAGTGATCCCACTTCCCATAGGAATAAAGCCTCTCTTAGAGTCTTTCATGTTGAACCGATCAAGAATCTTATCAATATAAGTTTCTTGACTTAATGCTAGTATCCTTTTAGATCTATCCCTATAGATCTGGATACCTAAGATGCGCTGGGCCTCTCCTAAGTCTTTCATTTGGAAATGTATCCCTAGCCACTCCTTTACAGAAGTGAGCATTGGAATATCATTCCCAATGAGTAGTATGTCATCTACATACAAGACTAGAAAAGTTACTTTACTCCCACTAAACTTCATGTATAAACACGGTTCCTCGACACTTCGAGTGAACCCATTTTGTTTAATTACATGATCGAAACGATGATTCCAACTCCTGGATGCTTGCTTAAGACCATAGATGGATCTCTTAAGTTTGCATACCTTCTTAGGGTTTGATGGATCCACAAAACCTTCAGGTTGTGTCCTGTACACTTCCTCTTCTAGAATCCCATTCAAGAAGGCGGTTTTGACATCCATTTGCCAAATCTCATAATTATGAAATGCGGCAACCGCTAAGATAATCCTTATGGATCGAAGCATGGCGACTGGGGCGAAGGTTTCGTCATAGTGAAGACCATGAAATTGGGTGAAACCTTTTGCCACCAATCTAACTTTGTAAACATCTTTATGTTTGTCTATGCCACTTTGATCTTATAGATCCACCTACACTGAAGCGGTCGTACCTCCTTAGGTAAATCAACCAATCCCTACTTGATGTCGTACATAGAATCCATTTCGGGATTGCATGGGCTCCTAGCCATAGCTTTGAGTCCGGACTAGAAAATGGTGGCTTGAATGTAGTAGGTTCGTTACTTTCAAAAAGTAACACCTTGAGTCATCACCTTCTCGTATAATACCAAGGTATTCTATCAGGTGGAGGACTAATTCTGCTTGACCTCCGAGGTTCCGAAGGGAAAATAATGACCGATACCAGACGAAGATTGGGAACGTTTCCTCGTCGTCCTTTTCGGTTTGTGGGCTCTTCTGGACTTATCAAGTTCAAAATTCTCCAACTCGGGTCTTTTAGAAATTAAATCATTTTCTAAAAAGACTGCATTCACGAGACACAAAAACACTTTGTCCTCGTGTTTATTGTAGAAGTAATAAGCACGTGATTCCTTTGGATATCCTACGAAAAGACATTTGTCAGATTTGGGTGCGAGTTTATCGTCAGACTTATTCTTAACAAAAGCCTCGAATCCCCAAATTCTCATAAACGACAAATAAGGGACTTTCCCTGTCCATATCTCATATAGAGTCTTGTTTGCCGCTTTAGTCGGGCTTCGATTTAGTGAAAATATTGCAGATAAGATAGCAAAACCCCAAAAATAATCATGAAGCTCAGTTAGACTCATCATAGATCGAACCATATATAATAAAGTTCGATTTCTCCTTTCGGATACACCGTTTAATTGAGGTGTTCCAGGAGGAGTCCATTGTGATACTATACCACAATCTTTCAGGTGTGAATCAAATTCATGGTTCAAGTATCACCACCCGATCAGATAGAGGGTTTTAATCTTTTTATAATTGGTTTTATACTTCATTTGAAATTCTTGTTTGAAACTTTCAAAGCTCACTTTTATGCCTCATCAAGTAGACATATCCATATCTACTCAAGTCGTCGGTAAAAGTAATGAAGTAGGGATAACCACCTCTAGCTCGGATAGTCATTGGACCGCATACATCCGTGTGTATAAGTCCTAATACTTCACTTGCTCGTGTTCCTTTTCCAGTAAAAGGAGCACGAGTCCTCTTGCCTAGAAGACAAGATTCGCATACGCCATAAGATTCGTAATCGAATGGTTTGAGTACTTTAGATGAAACAAGTCTCTTTATACGTCGTTCGTTTATGTGCCCTAAACGACAATGCCAAAGGTATGATTGATTAGGTTCACCTATTTTGAGCTTCTTGGTTTCTACATGATAGACCTCTTTTGCAATATCTAGACTAAATTTACATCCAATCGAAATGGCCCTCGCCATAAACCATTTCATTACAAGGCAAAAGTACAACAGTTGTTCTTAATACAAAATGAAAACCGTTCCATGTCTAACAGGAAATGGAGATAATGGTTCTGGTAAGAGTTGGTACATAATAGCTATTTAAATTACAATCCTCTACACAATTAGGCAAAAAAGAACGGAGGTTCCACGGAAACTGCGGCTACCTTAGCTCCATTTCCCCTGCGTAGGTCCACGTCACCCTTGGCTAGTGCTTGCACGTCCCTCCGCCCCTGTACATGATTACAAAGGTGAGAACCACAACCGGTATCAAATACCCAAGAAGAGGTACTAGCAAAGTTAATATCTATCATATAGAGTGATGAAAGAATTTTACCTGACGTTGTCACACAACCGTCTTTCTTATCTTTCAAGTACTTGGGGCAATTGCGTTTCCAATGCCCTTTGCCATTAAAATAATAGCAATCCGCCTCCGCGTGTTTGTTGACTTTGGGTTTGGCCTTATAAAAGACCTTTGCCTTTCCCTTGCCGGATTTCTTGAAAAGAGTCTTACCCTTTCCCTTGTCCTTCCTTACCCCAAGGTTCATGTTCTTCATGTTCATGGAAAGAACATCCTTGGGTTCACTCCCACTAGCCTCCATGTCCCTCTCAGCTTGGGTGAGGAGTGCATGGAGTTCATGGAAACTCTTGTCCATGCCATTCATGTTAGAGTTCACCCTAAATTGGGTGAACTTAGGTGAGAGTGAATGAAGGATCTTACCCACCACCAAATTCTTCGGAATTTTGCACCCTAGACGCTCTAAGGTGTCCGCGTACCCAAGCCATTTGGAGCAGTGTGTCGCAACGTTTTTGGCCCCTTTGAACTTAGTAATCAAAGAATTCGTCATCGCCTCATCTTGGACAATTTGAAGGGAGCTTGCTAAAACATCCGAAGTGATCCTTGTAATAATCGATATGCATGAAGAGATCAATGGGAGTTTGAGGTTTTGGGTGAGATTGACCAAATCAAGACCTTCTTGACGTCATAGCAACCTTCAAATAAGGTCTACGTCTGCCCGAACCACCGCGACGATCTAGGCGTGGGTTCGGTGGGGGTCTCTTCGACCAAGTATCGAATCACGTTATCGGATAACGCGGCCTCTTTATCGTTGATTCCCATTCACTAGTTACTTCCGTCATCCTTAAGGCACACTTGTCCATGACGTACCTCAAACCATGAGTCCTTACCCAAGGTTGCAACGATTGATGATGTTGACATTTGCGACTATGGTAACTACAACAAAAAGAAATATATAAACATTCATTGTTTAATTTACTTGAAAAACATTTTAACAAGTTTAGCATTCATATAATGACCTCTCACTAAATTATATAAATGATTCCAAGACCCATCTTTAAATAAAAATAGTCATCGCATGCTACCTTTATCTAGAAATGGTAAGTCATTACTTGACTAATTCTACCCTTAGAACTCTTGGTTGACGGATTTCAACTAATCCATCTCCTAGTCCCAAGATAACGCTTATCTCGTTGAGTCCAATCCAATTTTTAGCTTGTGATCGTATCACCCTACTTACCCGAGGTAAAAAGGGACCCACGAGCGTGGTAGCCCTAATGAACACGGGATTCATAGGTGTTATTAATTGGTACGGCTAATCTCAATTTTTAAATATGTGAGAGATCTTGTCAATTTAGTTATTAATTCCCTATAAGTGAACTAAGTCGGTGAATTGTGAATAACGTTGAATTGACAATAACGGTAAATAAACTGCATGTGTGACGATTTTGGCATGAGCGGAAAATAAAGCAAGCAATCAAGCAACAATAAAATCCTAGTATGGCCACCTAGCTAATCAAAATTAACTAGATAGTTACAAATTCGGAAACCAACTCCTTGGTCCCTTGCCTCTTCACTTGGAACACATTCCAAAATGGCAACGTCTTGAGGGAGTCACCGGTCTTCATAAAAATAATTACAAATGTACAAATATACAAATTCCTATTATACATTTATTCTATAAAATAAAATTATTAAATTATACAAACCGGCGATACGAGATCGCAATAAAATTACAACCAAACCGTTATTTCCTTACATTACGGGTAATAACGATTAAAAATAACTAGGCCATACTAGGTACAAAATTTGCATCAATTATTAAATAAATGACATTCATTCATTCAACCATAAATTAAATAAATTGCTGCAAAAATTCATGCCAAAATCGTCCTAGATTCAATTCATGCTCATTGTAGCTCGATTTTTTCGGGATTTATTGATTTTTAACCATTAAAAATCACTATCAACATTTAAATCGCATTTAAATTCAAACTAATTAACTAAACTATTTTAGAACTCAAAATTAGTCACTACTAATTTTTTTGGTCATTAATTAGATCGATTTGATTTCATTTGCTAAATATTACGGTTTAATCATAACAATTATGAAATAAAACCAAAATAAAATATAAACATCATAAAATTTGAAACCAAAAAATTTTTACATTCTGGAACAATTCCAGGAACTATAAAAATAAAAAACATTTGCTCAAAAAATTTAAATTAATTTTATGAACAAATAGCTTTGTATTTAATGGTTTTATCAAATAAAAACATTAGATATAGTAAAACAGTGAAAACAATTATGAAATTTCACCAAGAGTATCAACATTAGAATTTAAAATGTAAAAAAAATTTTCAAGACCAGAAATGGACGTTTCATTTTATGAACATTATAATCTAATCTCATATTATCGACTGTTTCGTATAAAAAATCACTGAACAT
>JAIUZE010013827.1:0-21948 GCA_022085475.1 Heliosperma pusillum
GTGGAATTTCTGCAATCCTTCTCCTTTTCAAGCAAGTACATAGAAGGAAAGAACAATGTAGTGGCTGATGCTCTTTCTAGGAGATCTGTGATGTTGTCATTCATGGAGAAAAGGGTCCTAGGCTTTGAGTTCATGAAGGAACTCTACATAGAAGATCCAGACTTCAAGGAGGAATGGGAGGTGTATTCAGAAGGAAAGCTCAAGAAGGGAAGTAAATACTTGACACAGAATGGGTTCCTCTTCCAATGGAACAAACTATGCATACCTAGAGGTCCTTACAGAGGGTTACTAGTCAAGGAGGTCCATTGCAATGGGCTTGCAGGGCACTTTGGAGTACAAAAGACCTATGAGATATTTCATGAGCAGTTCTACTGGCCCAAAATGCTGGGTGATGTGCAGGATACTATCAAGAGGTGCAAACCCTGTCAATTAGCCAAGTCACACATTCAAGCAGGTCCCTACACCCCTCTACCTGTACCAAACAAACCATGGGAGGACATCAGCATGGACTTCATAGTGGCACTGCCTAGGACACAAAGGGGCAAAGACTCAGTCATGGTGGTAGTGGACAGGTTCAGCAAAATGGCCCATTTTGTTGCTTGCAAGAAGACAGAAGATGCCATGGGGGTAGCTGAGCTCTACTTCAAGGAAATAGTAAAGCTGCATGGGGTGCCAAGGAGCATTGTTTCTGATAGAGACACTAAGTTCAGGAGCCACTTCTGGAGGTCACTCTGGAGACTCTTAGGGACAAAGTTACTCTTCAGCACATCATACCACCCCCAAACAGATGGATAGATAGAGGTTACTAACAAAACTCTAGGAAGGATCTTGAGATGTATCATTGCTAAGTCATTAAAGGATTGGGATATCAAACTGTCACAGGCTGAGTTTGCATTCAATAGAGCTCCATCACACAGCACAGGTAAGACCCCTTTTGAAGTTGTTTATGGTTTTAATCCTCTAATGCCAACAGACCTAGCCCCAGTGATAAGGAAAGAAGTCAATTATGATGCCAAGGAAAGAGTACAACAAATGATGCAGATTCACAGTCAAGTCAAGAAACAGATTGAGAAGGCAAATGAGATGTATAAGTCAAAAGCCAAAGGTCCAAAGAAAGCTAGGGAGTTCAAGGCAGGAGATATGGTGTGGTTGCACTTAAGGAAAGAAAGGTTTCCAGGGAAGAGGAAAAACAAACTCATGCCAAGAGCTGATGGTCCTTTTGAGGTGCTTGAAAGGGTAGGACCTAATGCTTACAAGATAGATTTACCAGGAGATTATGGGGTACATGGGACATTCAATGTGGGAGATCTAAGTCATTATCAGGAGGACTCTGAGGATGAAGAGGATTTGAGGGCAAATCTTTTTCAAGAAGGAGGGGTTGCAACAGGAGTTCAATGCCAAGCTCAAAGACAAGACCAACCAACCTATGATCAGTCCAACCTATGATCAGTCCAACCATGATCCAATACCAACCTCACCCTATGTCAAAAGTTATCTTAATGCTTTGTATAGTCCAGGCCTAAGCAAACAAGCCATGAGACGAGCCATTGATAGACATGACACGAGCCAGGGCCAGCCAAGAAACAAGACAGACTCACAAAACAAGCTAACAAAACCTCAGGAAATTCAGTCAGCAGCAGTACCTTGGGGAGGATCTCAGGGTAACTTCCAAGCTTAGGGACTTCAAACCAACTATGGGGCTTGGTCCTAGGGAGGGTCTACTACCTTTTTGTCCAGGGAACCTTCCTCAGAAAACGCCAGGAACACCTCTCAAAACAAGAGCCAAGTTCACCAGTCCAGTTCTCACCTATCCAAGAGCAGTTCACCCGTCACTATCAAAGTTTCTTCTTTTGGCCAAGCAGACTCGAGGGCTTTTTTCTCAGACTTTGGGGACTAATACTACTCCAGTTTAGAACCAAAACACCAAGCAAAAAGTCCACTATGTACCATATAACAAAGCAGCAGCAAGGCAACAAGAAACCTGTCTCTTTCAGAACTTTTTTCTAATGTTTACTTTATTTCAGTTTGTATCAGTTTGTAGTTTTTTATTTTGTTTCTTTTGAGGATCATTACTAGCCTTAGATGTGTTTAGGCGATCAAGATGTAATCCTATTGCCTATATAAGGCTTGTTTCTAATGAATGAAAGGCAGATTTGAAGTAAACACAAAAACTGAAACCATTGTTTCTGTTGATATCTCTTGGCTGTGTGCTTGAGAAAATTCCATTGCTGTGTGCTTGGAAGTGAGCATAAACCCTTAGCTGTGTGCTGGGATCAAAGCTCTACCCTCAACCATTGGCTTTGTGCTTTGGTTAAGGTTCTATCCCCCTCTTTCAGCATTCAGTCCAAACAAAAAAAGAGCAATTTCCAAGTGAATAACCTTAGTTCAATTTGTAGTTGTTTTAACTTGTTTTCTGAATAGTTTCATTGCACGAAACCTTTAAGAAGATGATTATTAAGTAAGTTTAAAATACTGATTTGGCACATAATATTTGAAAGTCCATAGACCTTAATTAGACTCCTCTAATTATTTACTAAATTACTTATTAATTTAGTTTATATTGATCTATGTAACATGCATGCAAATATAAAGACATTTACATAAAAGAAGAAATTTCCTCACATTGATATGGAAATTATATGGGCACAACAAGAATTCCTTCTTGTTGTTCTTGAGCTATAAATATGGATGAACACAAGAAATCTCCAAACAAGAAGACCTCCTTCAAGTTCCACCAAGATGACACCAAATAATCTACCCTTATTATTAACTAGATAATAAGATAGATATAATACTACTAATATTATGACTATATTACTACACTAGTAATACTTAGTAAATATTAGTATATGAGAGTTTTAGTGAGAAGAAGGATTTTAGAAAGAAGTATGACAATTGAACAAAAATCAAGTTCATAGAAAAATGAACACAATGCCCATTTTAAGGCCATTTGGCCGGAATATTTAGTCCACATTTGGACTATTATTTGTTCAATTTTATCACATGCATTTGAGTAGAGTGTTGTAGAAAATATGATGATTGTTTTATACTTGTTATATCACTTTCACAAAGTAACTAAAGAGTAAAAATAAGAACAAAATCATCACCATGTAACTACTACCAAAACCGGTCCATTATGGCCTAGTTTGGTCCATTTTGATTTTTGATATTTGTCTCACAAATACTTATTGATCATATGGTTAATTATCTTGTATTATTAAGTGTTAATTTGATCATATAACAATTATATGACTCAATTACATAAATAATATGTAATTAACATTTTAAGTAATATTTTACCATTATATCAATATATAATGGGTCCCACAATGCTTAGTTAATTTATTTTACAACTCCTTGTAAATATAATTAACTAATTACCTCTATCTCAAAACCTCAACTAATTTAGTAATTTAACGATTAATTACTAAGTTAAATCTTATTAATCGTATTAAAATAAGATATAAATTTATTAGTCAATTATCGCATAATTGAAAAATAAGCTTAATTGAATTTGAGTTCTTAACTCAATGTCTAACAATTAACTCTCGTACATATCGAATATATGTAATGTACTAATTAACTGTATCGTATACAAATAATTAGTTACTATTTGGATTTCATCCTTAGGTGTGACCGAAAGGGATCAGTTGATCACCGCCGTCAAACGACAATAACGTCAAACTCTAGTTAGCCAACCGTTATTGATTTACGTTAATCAACTGACTAATCATATATATAGTCAATAATTATCCCAATTAGATTCCATAATAAGATTTATTATGTGGCGCACTATTGTGGAGCGAAACCTACTCCAAAAATCTCCCACTTGTCTGACACAAGTGTTGCGGTCACCGATCTCTGTCATTTATCACATCTCCCACACGCAAGGGTGTCTTCCAGGTCGCACTTGCGATTGACAATCTCTAGAGTGGTTGCTCGATAGGGAGCAAGTAAAATGTCTGACCGGAAATCTCACCATAGATCTCTTTCCGAGCGTGGCCACGCTTTACAGTAACTTATCCTCGAGTGGCTAAAGATGTTTTTACCCAACGTGGGTGGACAATTCCTGTTGATCCATCTACTCTGTATGTTGCAGATCACCATGATCCAGAAGAAGTCCATCGGCATCCTTTTACGGCACGACCTAGAACATCAACCAAAACCAATCGGAAACTGCACCGACTCAGATAGACGGTCGCCAGTCAAAAGAATCGACTTATAGGAATAAGATAGAAGACCCTGCCACGACCAGGCATCAAATAATTGATTGAAGGGTCTCTACAATGTCACTGTCCGACAGAGTGTCATACAGTCTGTCTATGTAAACGACCAGTCATCTCCATGCCCCCATGGTGCTGAACCAACCATCGATCGACTTACAATCTAGTCATTTCGAGACGTCACCTCATTGAGTGACTAGGGACAAAATACTAAGTTCATCCTGTTCACTTAAATTGGGTTCAACCTTTCTTTCAACCAATTCGGATAAACAAAGTATTAAAATTTAGTCAAACTAAATAAAGGAGTTTTTAATGAAACTCTAACAATGAATGCGATTATCAAATATTTGGAAAAATTGATACGCTACCAATAATTTCATATCTCATAATCTCTAGCAATTCAGGTATATATTTCAATCCCCATTGAAATGACATGACTATCATGTTCAGCCTGCAAAAGCATAGCTAATGGATTAGCAATACTTGCATCTTTCCCATTGTTCTGATTGCTATTTCTCTTTGTCTACGTAATCTCATATTACATAAAAACTTCTGAGTACGTGTCTAGTGTTTAATCTAGACTTAGGACTCTTGGCCTAAAGGTAGCTCCCACTGTTTTACCAGTATAATGGGATAGGATATACATCTATAAGAACTATTTCTAGTCCCCCAAGCTACCTTCATATGCATCATCATATGACGCAATGTACTCCATTTCCGTTGTTAAATCCGCAATGATAAACTTCCTGGAACACTTCCAGCGGATACATTACATTTATATTTGAAAATGTCACTCCTACTTGGAACCTTTCCAATAGTCTTTTCTGCTTGGAACTCTTCCAACAGATAAATCTTCTATAAAACACAGCCAACTCGTGATATCAAATCGCTTTGATCAGTTTGGAAACTGAAGTCTGTGTAACCCTTACACGCAACTCATTTTAAACTCCAAACACATGGAACATATCTTTTTAGTCCTTCGCAAGTACTAAGGATGTTCATTATGGCTATCAAGTGACTCTCACTTGGATTTGATTGCAAACGACTTGTCATGCTCAAAGCATGCGAAATGTCGAATTGAGTATACATCACAGCGTATATAATTGATCCCGCAGCGGAAGCAAAAGGAATCAATTATGATGTGTTCAACTTTCTTGAACTAGTCAAAGATCTTATCAATATAAGAATTTTGACTCAATGCTAATATCCTTTTAGATTTATCTCCATAAATCCAGATATCTAAAGATGTATTCTACTTCTCCAAAATCTTCCATCATCTAAAATGATCAATATGTCTCCACATATAAGACTGATGAAAACCATATTACTCCCACTAAACTTCATGTATAAACATAATTTCTCGAGATATCGAGAAATATTTTATGACATGATTGACACACTCATTCCAACTCTTTAGTGCTTGCTTTAGACATCCTCTTAAGCTTGCAAATTAACTTAGGATAGTTAGGATCTACGAACCCACATGTGAATATAAAATATACTACCTCTTCTAGAATCGTATTCGAGAAGGTGGTTCTTGAGGTCCAATTGACATCATACTATTATGATATACTGTAATCGCTAAGTATATTCAAATGGATCAAAGAATTAAGGTTGGTGCAATACTCTTTGCCTACCAAGTTATCTTTGAAAACATTTTAATGTTCATCCATGCAAATTTCGATCTTAAAAATCAATTTAAATTGAAGAGGTCGTACTTCTTCAAGTAAAATTTACCAGGTCACATACCTGACCATCATGCATGGAGTCCATTACGAATCATATGACTCTAAGCCATATCAAGAAGTTGGGACTAAAAACAGTCTTTTATAAGTCGCATATTAGAATGCATATTAGAATTCATCACTATAAAGGAGCGATAAAATTCCACCTAACCTCCTAGGTTCCGAAGAAACAACTACTGAACAAGCAATGAGGAAAACTTTTTCCGGACCATATGCTCAGTTTGTGGCTCTTGAAACATTTCTCCCACTCTGTCTTATCAAGAAATAATCGTATTTTTATTGAAAGACAGCATCACGAGTCACAAACGCTTTGTTCTCGTGGTCAATGTGGGATTATTGAGCACTTGTTTCATTCAAATCACTTATAAATTAGGTACGCTACCTACCCATATCGTATATGGAATGAAATCAGACTGTTTTAAATGTGTTTTAATATGGTGGGAAGGAAATAGCAGACAAAAATATTAAGATCCCAAGGTTAGTCAAATGGCTAATTTTGACTTGATAAAGACAAAACCATATCGTATAAGGTTCTGTTTCTCTGTTCAACAACACCTTATCTAATAATGTGTGTTAGAGAAGTTAACTTGTGAACCATTTCACAATACTTTTGGTGAAAATCAAAGTCAATACTTAGATATTTATAGTTACGATTTAGTCGTAAGTCCTTGATCTAATGCTCTAGTGGTTAACTACTTCTTATTGAAGCTCTTTGAACTTTTCAAAGATTTCTCTTAGCACCTCATTAAGTAGAATCAAACATAATATCTACTTAAATCGTCGGTAAATCAAGTGAAGTAATCAGTACCATCTCTGGTTGTGTTTGTTATTGGACCACACGTATTCTTGTGTAATGGGGCCAATAATTTACTAGTTCGATTTCCTTTTCAACAAAAGGGCACGAATCATCTTGCCTTGAATACAAGATTCGCACGAACCATAAGATTCAAAATCAGATGGTTTTGGGATAGTTGTCAATACTAGCCTCTTAATGTGCTACACAATCCAGAATTAAGATTAGATAAGGGTCACCAATTTTGAGCTTTTACAATCTATATGACAAGTAATTATTACTAGTTTAGATCAAGAATATATTTACCTTTGATTGGTATAGGAAAACCATTGACCAAGTATAGGCATATTAAGATACAACGTTTGTTCTATTCACAAAAGTGAAACACTTGTGTCGTACACAAAAGTGGATATTATATTCTTTATTTAGAGGTTATGTACATAATAACGTTTATTAAAGTATACCTCTAAATCCAAAACTAGATTGATCACATTATAACTTTTATATGTCTCTTTAGAAATAAAACTACAATAGTTATATTTCCCTTGTAGGTCGACATTTAATTATTGTTAGTCGTCACACGCATCATTATTATATGCATTGAATACATTGATGAAAACCATAATGGATATCTAATACCCAAAAATATTTGCATTTAGCAAAATAAATGTCGATCATATAAATATTATGGGTGAAATATTACACCCAATTTCTAACTTTTTAGAAAACTTTGGGAAGATTCTTTTCTTGTGTCCTACACTGTAAAATAGAATCGTCAAAAAATTGGGTTCGACACCTTGCTTGGGTTTTGACTTTACTATTCAAAATAGTCTTGCCTTTATCCCTTGCCTTGTGTCAAAGTCGAGCCAACCTACTCTTGAACCTTGTCTTAACAATTTAAGAATATAAACATCATTCTTAGTGCTCCCACTCACTTTCATGAATCTCTACTTAGACAAGTATATTAGAATTATTGTGAAGACTATTCTTCATTTCATTCATGGTTTTTACCTTCAAAAGGATAAACTTTTCATGAAGTGATTACGGTATTTGGTTTGTTCACGATTTCAAATAAATCGATTAACCTAGTCATCCCAACTGTTTTGGCCTCTTTTGAGGTAAGCCTCGATAAGGAGCATTATGACGACATACCAAAAATTAGAATATTTTCGTTGGAGCGGAAAAATTGATGTACCATTGTTATAAGAAGGCGTCACAAAATATTCAAAAAACGCTTTTGACTAAGTGTGACTTATTCATTTACTCTTCATAAGAGACTTTTGCAATGGTGAATATGAGGATGAAAAGATAAAATTCATTTTGTCTTTAGCTACGGTGGTATAAACGGAGATTGCAATCAAAATGCTACCGTATAAAATAATGGAAACCTTTTCCACGATTGAACGGATTTATAAGTTCATAGAAGAAAAATAATGGTCATTGCGCGAATAAAAATAAATATCAACGGAAAATAAACATTCATTGCTTATATATATTTTACTTGTAAAAACAATTTTAAACAAGTCACTCATATAATGACCCCTCACAAAATTATATAAGTGATTCCAAGACCCATCTTTAGACAAAAATAGTCATCGCATGCTACCTTTATCTAAAAATGGTAAGTCAATACTTGACTAATTCTACACTTAGAACTCTTGGTTGACGGATTTCAACTAAATCCATCTCCTAGTCCAAAGATAACGCTTATCTCGTTGAGTCCAATCCAATTTTGGCTTGTGATCGCATCACCCTACTTACCCGAGGTAAAAAGGGACCCACGAGCGTGGTAGCCCTAATGAACACGGGGTTCATAGGTGTTACTAATTGGTAAGGCTAAATCTCAATTTTTAAGTTATGTGAGAGGTCTTGTCAATTTTGTTATTAATTCCCTATAAGCGCACTAAGTCGGTGAATTGTGAATAACGTTGAATTGACAATCACGGTAAATAAAATGCATGTGTGACGATTTTGGCATGAGCGAAAATAAAGCAAGCAATCAAGCAACAATAAAATCCTAGTTTGGCCACCTAGCTAATCAAAATTAACTAGATAGTTACAAATTCGGAAACCAACTCCTTGGTCCCTTGCCTCTTCACTTGGAACACCTTCCAAAATGGCACCGTCTTGAGGGAGTCACCGGTCTTCACAAAAATAATTACAAATACACAAATATACCAATTCCTATTATACATTTATTCTATGAAATGAAATTATTAAAATTATACAAACCGGCGATACGAGATCGCAATAAAATTACAACCAAACCGTTATTCCCTTACATTACGGGTAATAACGATAAAAATTAACTAGACCATACTAGGTACAAAAATTTGCATAAATTATTAAATAAATGACATTCATTCATTCAACCATAAATAAAATAAATTTCTGCAAAATTCATGCCAAAATCGTCCTAAGTTCAGTTCATGCTCATTGTAGCTCGATTTCTTCCGGGATTTATTGATTTTTAACCATTAAAAATCACTATCAACATTTAAATCGCATTTAAATTCAAAATAATTCACTAAACTGATTTAGAACTCAAAATTAGTCACTACTAATTTTGTTGGTCATTAATTAGATCGATTTGATTTCATTTGCTAAATATTACGGTTTAATCATAACAATTATGAAATAAAACCAAAATAAAATATAAACATCATAAAATTTGAAACCAAAAATTTTGTACATTCTGGAACAATTCCAGGAACTATAAAAATAAAAAATATTTGCTCAACAAATTTAAATTAATTTTATGAACAAATAGCTTTGTATTTAATGGTTTTATCAAATAAAAACATTAGATATAGTAAAACAGTGAAACAAATTATGAAATTTCACCAAGAGTATCAAAATCAGAATGTTAAATGTAAAAAAAATTTTCAAGACCATAAATGGACGTTTCAATTTTATGAACATTACGATCTCATATTATCGACTTTTATCGTATAAAAATCAATGAACATGCAATACATAAGTAAAACTCACGAAATTTTACATACAATATGTAAGAAATGCATGTGAGATCATATTAAAATTTCATGGTAAGAATCAACATGAAACTATTTTTAGTTAACTTTTAACTCATAAAAAGCATGTTAACTCGGTTTAAACGCCAAAAATCAAAATAAATAGCAAATTAATCCCTAAAATCACGAAATTTAACCACAAACATTTTGAGGTCAGTAGGTATACATGCACCAAAAAAATTCGTCAGAATCGTATTTTAACTCAAAATCTTTGATTTATTAGTTATCTTATAACTTTAATAAAAAATGTCCAAAATGAACATGCATGCTACAAGCTAGCTCTGATACCACATGAAAGTCCATAGACCTTAATTAGACTCCTCTAATTTATTTACTAAATTACTTGTTAATTTAGTTTATAATGATCTATGTAACATGCATGCAAATATAAAGACATTTATATAAAAGAAGAAATTTCCTCACATTGATATGGAAATAAAATGGGCACAACAAGAACTCCTTCTTGTTGTTCTTGAGCTATAAATATGGATGAACAAGAATAATCTCCAAATTAGAAGACCTCCTTCAAGTTGCATCAAGATGATACCAAATAATCTACCCTTATTATTAACTAGATAATAAGATAGATATAATACTACTAATATTAGACTATATTACTACACTAGTAATACTTAGGAAATATTAGTATGTGAGAGTTATTAGTGAGAGGAAGGTTTTTAGAGAGAAGAGTAAAAATTGCACAAAATGAAGTAAGTATAAAATGAACACAAAATGTTCATAATATAGGCCATTTGGCCGGATGTCATAGTCCAAATATGGACTATTATTTTGCTCAATTTTGTCCCATGCATTAGAGTGGAGTGTTGTAGTATATATGATGATTATTCTTACTTGTAATGTCACTTTCATAAGTAACTAAATAGTAAAAACAAGAACTAAAATCATCACCTTTGAACTACAACATAACCGGCCCATTTTGGCCTAGTTGGATCCATTTTGATTTTTGATATTTGTCTCACGAATACTTATTGATCATATGGTTAATTATCTTGTATAATTAAGTGTTAATTTGATCATATAACAATTATATGACTCAATTAAATAAATAATATGTACTTAACATCTTTAAGTAATATTTTACCATTATATCATATATAATGGGTCCCACAATGCTTAGTTAATTTATTTTACAACTCCTTGTAAATATAATTAACTAATTACCTCTATCTCAAAACCTCAACTAATTTAGTAATTTAACGATTAATTACTAAGTTAAATCTTTATTTAATCGTATTAAAATAAGATATAAATTTATTAGTCAATTATCGCATAATTGAAAAATAAGTTTAATCGAATTTGAGTTCTTAACTCAATTTCCAACAATTAACTCTCGTACATATCGAATATATGTAATGTACTAATTAACTGTATCGTATACAAATAATTAGTT
The DNA here is from genome assembly GCA_022085475.1 of Heliosperma pusillum. Taxonomy (NCBI): domain Eukaryota; kingdom Viridiplantae; phylum Streptophyta; class Magnoliopsida; order Caryophyllales; family Caryophyllaceae; genus Heliosperma; species Heliosperma pusillum. Next base: position 11,205 of record JAIUZE010013827.1, read on the forward strand.
ACTATTTGGATTTCATCTTTTAGGTGTGACCGAAAGGGATCAGTTGATCACCGCCGTCAAACGACAATAACGTCAAACTCTAGTCAGCCAACCGTTATTGATTTACGTTAATCAACTGACTAATCATATATATAGTCAATAAATATCCCAATTATATTCCTTAATAAGATTTATCATGTGACGCACTATTGTGGAGGACACCTACTCCAACAAAGAAAAGGTGGTAGTATTTTCGAATGAGATGATAAATGATTTTGGGATAAAAGAATATGAGATATATTAGCGGTTAACTGTTTGTGGACAATTATTGAATAGTAATCGAGAGAATGTTTGGGAAATGCTTGGTGTAATCGTTTATGGCTTTGAAAGTGATTTAGGTAATGGCTTGTGTGAGACGAAATGGGCATTTGGTGATATATTGATAAAATATCTTTTTTATAGAATTTGGTGGTTGAAGTTCTAGTTGACGTAATTTGGAGATGAGATATTCAAATGGAATTATGAATGAATACTTAGATAGTATTGTTGGCCTATATTGGAATATTTCATGAGAATGTTTAACTAAAGAAGGAATGAGAGCTATTAACTTTCAAAAGGGAATGTGAAAGTTTATTGTGATTACATTTGGTGACTATCTCGAAATATGTATTTTTAAAGCCTTGTGAGTCATTTTGCTGACAGATGAGCGTTAATGTAGGAGGACTAGTCGTGATTTGAGTGAGGAAGTTCTACAAAGGTTATAGCTATGTTTGATGAGTGATATAGTTGAGTGTGGAGGTGGTTCAAGAGTAAGGGATGAGAGAGTATGTAGTCTTCACGTTAGTAAGGAAGTGAGAGGTGTTAAGGTGGTAGCTCCACTACCTAATTTTGATCGACAAAGAAGAAGGTGAATCACTCGGAGGACCCACGGCATACCTTGGGGCCCCACATACCCTTGGGGGGCCCTACTCGATGCCTCAAAGCCCTCCCGAGTCAAGGCAAGCGAACCCGGGAAGGAAGCAACATAGTTAAGCAAAGGAAGAGGGAAAAGAAGCCTTTCACGGGCGTGAAAGGTATCTCACGGTCGTGAGATGCCTTTTCAAGAAGGCGGATTCTCGAGCATTTCAGCTCACGACCGTGAAACACATTTCACGGCCGTAAAAGTGAAGTCACGGTCGTGAAACCCCTTTCACAGTCGTGACTTGATCATGGAAAGTTCCTGCCTCATTTGGTGCAACATCTCACGACCGTGACTTGTTTCACGTCGTGAGACAACCTTCACGACCGTGAAACACCTTTCACTGTCGTGACCTTGCAAGTCCATGAAGTCTTTCGAAGCCCATCTTTCCTCCATTTTGTAAACCTATAAATAGACCCTCTTGTGTAATTAGAGGGCACGAAACCCTAAATCTGAAACTCTCATAGAATTAGTATTTAATCTTCTATTAATCTCCATAATTAAGCTAATTAGTTGGTTAATTAGTAATTGCAACTTGGTTTAGTGTTGGAACTTGGTCTGTATTCAAAGATTTGTGACAAAATCTTGGTTATTATATCAAACTTCTCATCTTTTTCCAAGTTGGTATAATTCCTTTACTTAATCTTGTCTTTAATTAAGTTTTCATTTCAATTCTTGTTATCTTTTCATTGTTAATTAGAAGTTGTTTATTGTTGTTGATTTCCTTTTTCAATCCTTAGTTAATATTGAATTTCCTTTGAATATGAGTGAGTAGTAATCTTGCTAGGGTTATGTGGGGGATTATGTGTTCTAGTATGAGTTAATGTGTTTTTGTTGGGGTTAATAGTTGGTTATTGTCGTGTCTCCATGCCATGCTTATAACATGTTTGATGAAATGCCTACTTGAGTTTGCATGATTCTCTCGCTTGTTTCGAATACCATAAGATCGAAAGTCGTGGTTTTTCGTAGAACCGCTAGTTTGGTGAACCATATCTAGTAACGCGATAGCTAGTTAGAGTCGGTTTGAGGAGGAATTGTAAGAAAGAAAGCCTCAATTCACTTTCCTAGACTAGACGACATTTCAACTATTAAACCCGTCTTTTTCACCCGACTTTACTACCCATATGAACCCACTCACCCTAGTTTTCTCTCTTATTCAATAAAAATCCAATCTTTTACGTCTTAGACTCCTTTTGTTGTTTTTATTTTCTTTTATTTATTGTTATTTAGTTTAGTCAACAAATCCAAACCCAAATTACATTGTGACTTTGCAAGAGACTTAGTAGACTATTAGAACATTTCTAGACACCAACCGTCCCTGAGATCGACACTCTTACCACACCACTATACCTTACATCAAAATGGCGCCGTTGCCGGGGACGGTGTATCTTTAATTTGATTGTTTTTAGTTTGCTTTAGTTTTTTTGCCTCTTGTCTTGAGAAACCTAGTTTCTCGAGGCATTTTCACCGTTTACATTTAGTTTTCTTGTATGCCCAGGCGAGCTCCCTCAAAGGATCAACCTCCAATCAATCCCGAGATCGAAAGGACCTTTAGGAGACTTCGCAAGGTCTTCAAAACCGTAAATAGAAGCTCTTCTACGAATCCGATTACTACAACGGAGGAGCCTCGACCTTTGATTGAAGAAAGGAAAATTCGGGAAAGTAACGAGGTAGAAATTGAGCATCCAAGGGTAGAGAATTGGGAGGGTTTTGTGTCGATCGCGGAATTTGTGAATCCTTTTGGAATCCCACCAACCGTCCCACTTCCCCTCCAACGACTCAACCCCCCAAGAATGCCTAAATTTTCATCTCATTCCATTCCCACGGAAGATACTCTTCCAAACACCACCCATGTACCACAAAATTTAACCGGAAATTTCATTGCAAAAACCGCTTTTATTCAATTGGTGGAGAGGAACCAATTTAGAGGTATGCCAAGAGAAGACCCTTATCTACACATGGAGACATTTTGTGATTACTGTGATGCCGTTTCTCAAACGGGAGTGACTCAAGACCAAATTTGATGGGTCTTGTTTCCTTTCTCTCTTATTGGAGCGACAAAACGATGGTTCAAAAGTCTTGACAAGGTTGCTCTAGGTATTGACTCATGGAAGAAGCTAGCTCTAGCTTTTTATCAAAAGTTCTATCCACCGGAAAAGACAAATTTGTTGAGAGCTAAGATAACCGGCTTCAAGCAAAGGGATGCAGAGTCACTCTATGATGCTTGGGACCGATTCAAGGAGATCATTCGGTCTTGCCCTCACCATGGTTTGAGTGAGTGGTTATTGGTGCAACAATTTTGGAATGGACTTTATCAAGATGCAAGAGGAATATTGAATATGGGATCAAATAGAAGGTTCATGGAAGTAGATGATGCTCAAACTTGGGCACGAATAGAGGAGATGGCGGCCCATAACTCACAATTTAGTAGGCCAAGGCAAACTCATAGGGGAAAGCATGAGGTGAGCTCCGTCACCCAAATGGGAGCCGACTTTGGAGCTCAACTTAGCTCTTATATGGAAGCAATGAACCTCAAAATGGACCAACAAACGGCTCTATTCCAACAAGCTCAAAGCTCATATTCTCAACAACCTATGCAACAAGTGAATGCTATGGTGATGGCACCAAGCTTACCTCAAGGGGTTTGTGAGTGTTGTGGAACATTTGGTCATGATTCTCAAGATTGTAGAGGATCCGTGGAATAAGTGAATGCCTTTCAATCTTATAGGCAAGGAACTCCCTACTCCAACTTTTACAATGAGAACACAAAGAACCACCCAAATCTCTCATATAAAAGCCAAAATATCCAAAACCCTCAACCACACCCATATGTTTCCCCACTCTTGAGAAACAATCAACAAAACTTTCAAAGACAATAATACCATCAAAATAAACCTTCTTACAATCAAAACCAACCTTCCTACAATCAACCACAATACAACCAAAATCAATACAACCCACCACCACAAAATCAACTTCCCATGTAACCACAAGTTGGAGATCCAAACTTGGACATTCAAAAAGCGATCCTCCAATTGCAAAAAGACAACCAAGCCAAAGATATTATCATCAATAACATCCTTGCCCACAATAAAATGCTTGAAACTCAAGTGACCCAAATAGCCTCGGGGAATTCCTCTAGGGGAAAAGGTCAATTACCTCCTCAAGGTAACCCACCTAGAAATGAAACCGCCAATGCCATACATTTGAGGTGTGGAAAGAGTTATGATCGAGGGACCAAGGATGCCAATTGAAGATGATAATGGTGAGGGAGATAAAGTGGTAGATGATGGACCAATTAAAAATGAAGTTGTTGAATTGGATGACAAGGAGGAAGAGTGCTCTTCAAGTGAGCAAGTTGTTATTGAAAAGAAGGATGGAGGGGTAACAAAGAACAAGAAGGTTTAGTAGCCTATTGTGATAAGGTTACCTTTCCCTTCTAGACAAGCAAAAACAAAGCTAGACAAGCAATTAGACAAATTCATGGACATTGTTAAGAATTTGGAGGTCTCCATTCCATTCACCGACCTCATCACTCAAATTCCCGCCTATGCAAAATTCATGAAAGACATCCTTACAAGAAAGAAGTCCTTAAGTGGAGTTGAGACCGTAGCATTTACCAGTGAGTGTAGTGCGTTTTTACAAAACTTAACCCCTCCAAAGTTGAAAGATTCGGGTAGTTTCTCTATCCCATGCACCATAGGCAACATAACAATTGACAAGGCCTTGTGTGATTTGGGAGCTAGTGTGAGTGTGATGCCATATTCCATTTGTGAGAAACTTGGCATGGGAGAACTTAAATGCACCAACATCACACTCCAAATGGCGGATCGATCTAAAAAGCAACCTTTAGGTGTATTGGGGGATGTCCCGGTTAGAATTGGAAAGTTCTTCATTCCGGTGGACTTCATAGTTCTTGACATGGCGGAGGATTCTCAAATCCCCATTATTCTTGGGAGGCCATTTTTCCACACCGCCGGAAGGTGATTGATGTAAAACATGGGAGGCTAACCCTTAAGTGGGAGATGAAAAAATAACATCGAAAAAATAACCCGGAGCGCAAGTAACGAAATAACGAAAAGTAAAGAGAGTAAAGAGAGGCACACGAATTTTTGAAGTGGTTCAGTTTCACACGTTGAAACCTACGTCCACTATTCTCGATTAATAATTCTTATTACCTTTCTACGGATTACAAATATTATCAACCCACTCGTATAATCAACTATGATTATAACTCAAGGTGAGTATCGCTAAATACTCTATACTATCTTACGTTAATAAGAAAGTACAATATAACTCACAGAGATTCTCGTTAAAGAATTGTAAGATTATGTGATGTACTATTATCCAATAACGTATTTCACGCAAGCGATTGATAATAATTGATGCACGACTCTTTTGAAAAACAAACACTAAAAATAATAAATATTTTGCTCAAGGTTTGCTTTAAAACGATTTTGGAAAATTATCACAACTATGTATGTGTCGTGTTGTTCCTGTGATTTTGTGTGTATTTCGTGTGTATCATGAATGAGATGTGAAGGAGTATTTATAATAGAAGCATAAGAGATTGAAAACCCTAGCTTAATATTTAAGAAAGATATTTATCTTTAATATCTTCAAATAATATTTACTTTATCTTTTAGAAATATCTTTATCTCAAAATATTATTTGGTTTATCTTATAGAAATATATTTATCTTTAATATCTCAAAATATTGTTGTAAAAATATAGTAGAATCCTAGATTAAGGTAAACAAAGAAAACAACCTATGGAGGCCGGATTCCTAAGCTACACAAAACCCTAGGAGCACGCAACCCTAGGAGGCATAAACCTAGGTTTCCACGAAACCCTAAGTGGCTCAAACCCTAGGTGAGCTTATTAGGTTAACAACAAATTGAGATAGAATATATTAGAAACCCTAGGTAGCATGACAACACATAAGTTGTATTACTAACCAATAGAAACTCATAAATATATTCTCTATTAAAACTTTTGATCAATATAAAAATACTCTTTCACTTTTGAAAAAATTTAAAATATTTTATTTTTAAAATCATGCATCAACATTTATCATCCAAAGTTATAGACTAAAGCTATAACTTTGAACTTAAAATCTCTCGAATTGAATAGTTACCAAATGACGACCTATACTATCTAATCTTCACAAAGATCTTCAGTATACGGATCATCTCTTCATCTTGATCACAAAGACCCTCCATCTTGAGTCTTGTGTTATTTGAGGTAGATCTTGCTTCAAGCGTTTTTCTTTAAAGTTATAACCAAGCGGCTATAACTTCCATGTAGACTTCCAAAGTTATTCCAAAGTTGTCATAACTTTGTCTCACAGAACTTGTCAAAGTTATGCCTGAAGTTCTTATAACTTTGATCTTCCTTCTCATAATTGTGATTAGCTATAATAAGACTAAAACACACAATTACATGCATATGACATATTAAGTAAAGCACCTTATCAAGTAAACACGTGTCATTATCAAAACTATATAATAGGTCCAACAAATTCCCCCTTTTTGATGATGACAAGTCTCTTATGATTTCTCTTAACATTGTGACTAAGTATGGTTCCCCCTCAACAAAACACTCCCAAAGTTATAGCAACTTTGATCGCAAGAACATAACAACTTAGTCAAAGTTATAACTTGAAAGACTTTAAGAGATAACGAGTCTTGACAAGGAGCAAGCTTAAGCAAAGACTCAAATCATATCATTTCTTCCCCCTCTTGGCATCATTTAAAAGACAAAAACAAGGATATAAAATGACTAGAGTAACATACTCCAAGGCAAGAAATAGATATGCAAAATACGCAATATTAAACGAGTCATATCAAGCAAAATCAAATATCAAATGTCAATAAAAACTACAAACCACAATAAATATTGTTAGTGCCAAATGAGCCGAATAGTAGAAGAGTATAAAGCCAAAATGGGCCGAATGGTTAAGTAGTTTAAGACAAACAAAGTAATATGAGAAAATCAAGGCAAGTTGGGTTGGCGAATGATGTTGGGATCAATGTAATCGGGTCGGGTACGGTACTCAAGAGTAGAAAGGCGATCAAGGCACGTCGACACATGATTAGCTTGGGCGGTGAGGCATACATCGAAGTTCCGAACCATCAAAGTGAGAGCCTCCGTCGCATCATGAATAGTGTTCATACCTTCACGCATCTCCGAACCACTCTTCACCAATGCACCTCCTTGGCCAACCAAGAATTGCATCCGATCCCGTTGCCTAAATATCTCTTGTCGAATATCGACAAAATTTCTTTCTAATTTGGCTAGGCAATCATCAACTCCCGTCATCCAAGTCCGCAACTCACCACTCACACCCGACCCTCTATGGTCACGGGTGGAGCGAGAGTTCCCCAATGCGACGGTTTTGACAACCTTGTCAACCACCGCATCAATTTTCTTATCTTGCGCATCAAGGTGCTCCATTACTTTACCCAAACACATCCAACTTAGATTCAAGCCCCGAAAAATCAGCCACCACCGGTTTCACCATACCCGAACCACCTTTTGTCATAAAAACCAATTCTGAACCACAAGCCTCCAACTTCATAAATTTCAAAAACGTATCACACATATCATCCTTTAAGGTAATACCATAATTACCCGAATCAACAACCCCTTTCGACTGGAGAACCCGAGACACCCACATCCCATATGGTAAGTCAAGGGTCAAATAAAGTTTATCTTTGGTTACCGAAAAAGCAGTTTGAGAAATTCTTGAAAATACAAGGAAAGCAAGGTTGACCCGGTTACCTTCCAACCAATTTTTCACAACCATCATCTCATAGCAAGCAATTTTATCCCTTCCTCCCCGACGCGGAACAAGCGTATTCCACAGAAAATTCAACATAAACTTCAATTTTGGGGACACATTCCCCGCCAACACACAGCTAGATAAAGTAGCCGCATCATCAAAATACCGCTTCACCTCCAACTTATCCGGGTCCGAAAGTTCGTCCCATGGGGTACTCGGGTCAATTTTGTTTTCATCATCAGGAACCAAAAACAGAGTACAAAAATCAGCCATGGTGACCGAAGCTGGTCGGCCATTAACAACGGCATTCAAAACTCCAGAAGTTAAAGAAACAGAAGCGTAAAACTGAATTACCTCGATTGGATAAATCGGACCAGAAAACCGTGACACGCTTTCCCACTCTTGAAAATTCAAAAAGTCGTTAAAAAATCCCAAAGCTTCATATTTTTCACACCATGCTTTCGGAAAATTACGACCCACATGAATACCGTACTTAGCAACCCGGTTAACTAACTTTCATTCATCTGTTGTTAAACGAAGCTTGTCAAGCCCGGATGCCGTTTCTTGAGGCGAGAAATCCCGAAACAGAGTCCGTGTAGACCCCTCGGGTACCGTGTCAACGGAGTCCGTATTGGCTTCTTCTTGAACTCTAATCTTCCCCTTATTTAATCTTCGTCTCTTAGTACCCTCAAGAACCGAACCCGACTCGGTTTGGATTATATTGGGTGTTTTTTGTTTTGGTTTAGGAGAGAGATTAGTGGGAATGTTAGGTTTTGGAATTTTGGGGTTTGGGGTGTTGGTATTTTTTGATCTAGTGGAAGCCATTGTTGAAGCTTGAAGGTGTTGTGTTAATTTTTTTTTTTATTATTGTTGATGTTGTGCCGCCGTGAGGAAGGAGAGAAAAAAAAGAAATTGGTGAAGTGTTTTGATGGTGATAGTGATAGGTAATTATGAGAAGTGTTGGGTTTTGTACTTTTGTACTTGGGCACATGGGGGTGCCGGCTTGAAGAGTCCTATTTCCCCTTTTTTTTTTGAATTTGGGTAGGAAAAGGAATCTAAGGTAATTATTTTTGAGATATGGTAAGGATATGATTAGGTAAATAAAAAGATATGGTAAGATATTGTTGGGTGGAAGTTTTCGGCCAAAAAGAATACATGGGTAGAATTTTGGTTCAATTAGGAAGGTGAATAAGATAGATTTTTGGCAAAAATGTGGTTCATAATTCAATTTCCATAAAATATTTAATATGCAAGATACTCACGTAAAATATATAATATTAAACACAAATATACTAACAATGAAATATGCGGACACAGTCATATTATCTCGTCTTATTCTAGCCAGTCAGGCAGGTTCACAAAATAAATATGACGAATTTAATTGCTACTGATTAAACCAATTTCCAACCGTAAAATCTCAAAACTTCATCTCGCTAACGCCTTTTTTAAGATGTCAGCCCATTGATTTTCAGTACTACAAAATTCGAGTTTAATGTTGCCCTTTTCTACATGGTCACGTAAAAAATGATGTCTAATGTCTATATGCTTAGTACTGGAATGTTGAGCTGGATTTTTAGAAATAATAATAGCACTCGTATTATCACAAAATACAGGCATACAACCAACATTAACACCATAATCACATAGTTGTTGCTTTAACCATAGTAGTTGAGAACATACCAGTCCTGCAGCGATATATTCGGCTTCAGCAGTAGATAACGCAACCGAATTTTGTTTCTTTGAACCCCAAGTAATTATGCATGGTCCAACAAACGTAGCGAATCCAGAGGTATTTTTTCTATCTAAAGAACTTCCTGCATAATCTGCATCTGAATATCCTACTAGATCGAAATTACACTGAAGTGGATACCACAAATATAAATTAGATGTACCAATTAAATATTTCAAGATACGTTTAACTGCAATCATATGTGACTCTTTAGGACATGATTGAAATCTAGCACAGACACATACGTTGAACATAATGTCAGGTCTACTTGCAGTTAAATATAATAAAGAACCAATCATACCTCGATATGTAGTCTCATCGACACACTTACCATTTTCGTCTAAGGTCAACTTTTTGTCAGTTACCATAGGTGTGTCCATTGGATGAGCGTTTTCCATAACAAATTTTCTGATTAGCTCATTAACATAATTTTGTTGGTAAATCTTTATTCCTTCCTTAGTTTGTTGAATTTGTAATCCTAGGAAGAATTTTAATTCTCCCATCATGCTCATTTCAAATTCTGAGGTTATTAGATCTGAAAAGTACTTGCACAATTTATTGTTAGTAGAACCAAAAATAATATCGTCTACATAAATTTGAGCAACAAGTAAATCAGAACCCTCGGATTTTAGAAATAGGATTGCAATAAAAATTGTTTTGTAACAAAAATTTGGATAATCTGTCGTACAAAGCCCTAGGCACTTTTTTCAAACCATATAAAGCTTTATCGAGTTTAAAAACATGGTTTTGAAATTTGCTATTTAAAAATCCGGGAGGTTGTTCAACAAAAACCTCTTCTTCCAAATAACCGTTAAGAAAAGCAGTCTTAACGTCCATTTGGTACAGGTTCATTCCTTTATGAGCTGCGAAGGCGATAAGCAAGCGAATAGCTTCAAGTCTTACTACTGGTGCAAAGGTCTCATCATAATCGATCCCTTCTTGTTAATTATAACCTTGAACGACCAATCGAGCCTTGTTACGAACTATAACTCCTGAGTCATCCAATTTATTTCTGAATACCCATCGAGTACCAATCACAATTCGATTTGAAGGTCGTGGCACAAGGTGCCAGACTTTATTACGTTCAAACTGTTCAAGCTCCTCTTACATTGCTACAATCCAGTCGGATTCTGCAAGTGCTTCTTTGATGTTGGTACGCTCTATGGTAGACAGAAAGGAATAGAATGAGAAAAAGTTATTTAATGTTCGCCTAGTTTGAACTCCCTTATTCAAACTTCCTAGGATACTATCCATAGGATGAGAACTCTTATATTTCCATTTCTTAGAGTTCCTG
>JAIUZE010013828.1:0-22418 GCA_022085475.1 Heliosperma pusillum
TCAGCTTACTTCTCCTCGAGTAGCCTTGAGATTTTAAAACAACCCTGACAAGGGGTGGACAAATCCTATCGCATTATTCTCTTCGAATAGCCACGGCTCATCATGACCCGAAAGATGCCCATTTAACCCCAGTTACGAAGGTCGTAGAGCATAAATCAAAGTCACTATGAAACTGTGCCACCTTAGGGGAACAATCTTTAGTCAAAGAATTGACTCAAAAGAATACTATAGTAGCTCTTGCCACGACCAGGCTATAAGAGTTGCCAGAACTCTATAAGCGGTCACTTCCCGACATAGTGTCTCATACAGTCTGCCTATGTGATCGATTGGTCATCCCTATGACCCTATGACACTTGAACTTGCCATAAATCGCACCACAATATAGTCACTTCGAGGTGTCACCTCATATAAGTGACTATAGGTCAATACTATGTTAATCCAGTTCACTTTAATGGGGTCCTATATTGTTTGTACAACCCATTTGGATATAACAAAGTTACAAATAAAAAGTTTAAATATATAACTCAAACGATAAAAGTGATTATCATATATGATCAATAAAAACACAATTTTTATTTCATATCTCATAATCTAATACAAATTTTGCATGCGTTTAAGACCCATGGAAACAACATGTTGGTCATGGTTACCCTGTGATAAGGGCTTGGTTAAGAGATCAGAAATGTTATCATTTGCCCCAACCTTACATATCGCAATTTTCTTCCTTTCAATGTAATCTCTTATGACATGAAATTTTCTAAGTACATGTCTAGGCTTGTTACTAGACTTGGGCTCTTTATCTTGAAAGATCGCCCCACTGTTATCACAAAAGATCGTGATAGGATCCTTGGAAGAAGGAACTACCCTTAGTCTCTCTAAAAACTGCCTTATCCAAACAGCTTCCTTGGCAGGCTCAGATGCTGCAATGTACTCAGCTTCCGTTGTAGAATCCGCAATAACCGACTCTTTGAAGCTATTCCAGCTAACCGCACCTCCATTGATCATAAAAATAAAGCCACCTTGAGATTTCATATCATCCCTATCGGTTTGGAAACTTGAATCAGTGTAACCCTTAGCACATAATTCAGAATCTCCTCCAAACACTAAGAATGAATCCTTAGTCCTTCTCAAGTACTTAAGGACAATCTTTACGGCTATCCAGTGACTCTCACCTGGATTGGATTGATATCTACTTGTCATGCTTAAAGCATACGAGACATCTGGACGTGTGCATATCATGGCATACATGATCGATCCTACGGCAGAAGCATAGGGGATCGATTTCATGCGTTCAACCTCTTCAGGTTTGGTGGGTGATTGATACTTGCTCAAAATGATCCCACTACCCATAGGAACAAGACCTTTCTTGGATTTATCCATGTTGAATTGTTGAAGAATCTTATCCATATAAGATTCCTGACTTAAAGCTAATATTCTCTTGGATCTATCTCTATAGATCCGGATACCTAATATGCGTTGTGCTTCTCGTAAATCTTTCATTTGGAAATGATTTCCCAACCACCCCTTGATAGAGGTAAGCATTGGTAAATCATTCCCAATGAGAAGTATGTCATCTACATACAATATAAGGAAGACAACATTGCTCCCACTAAATCTCATGTATAAACATGGTTCTTCGACACTTCGAGTGAAACCATTTTCTTTTATAGCATGATCAAAACGATGGTTCCAACTTCTCGATGCTTGCTTAAGACCATAAATGGACTCTTAAGCTTGCATAATTTGTTAGGATCTTTTGGATCTACAAAACCCTCGGGTTGCATCATATACACTTCCTCTTCTAAATACCCATTTAGGAAGGCGGTTTTGACATCCATTTCCCATATTTCATAGTCATGAAATGCGGCAATCGCTAAAATTATCCGAATAGATCTTATCATGGCTACAGGAGAAAAAGTTTCTGTTGGAGCAAGTGTCCTCCACAATAGTGCATTTATATTATAAATCTCATTTTGGAATATTAGTGGGATGACTAGTATTTTGATACTCCACGTCAGTTGATTAACGTAAATCGATAACGGTCAGCTGACTAGAGTTAGACGTTATTGTCGTATGACGGCGGTAATCAACTGACCCCTTTCGGTCACACCTATAGGATGAGACCCAAACAGAAATCTAATTATTTGTATACGATACATATTAATTAGTACTTTATATATATATTTGATATATGTTTAGTTACGAGAGTTAATTATTGGAAATTGAGTTACGAACTCATTCCGGATAAGTTTATTAGGCAATTATACGATAATTGACTGAATAAATTTTACGTCTTATTTTAATACGATTAAATAAGATTTAATTTAATGATTAATAGTTAACTCATTAAATTAGTTGAGGTTATACATACTTTGAGGTAGAGGTGATTAGTTAATTATATTTACAAGGAGTTGTACAATAAACTAACTAGGCATTGTGGGACCCATTATATATTGATATAATGATAAAATATCACTTAAAAGTTAAGTGTATATTATTTATTAATTTGAGTCATATAATTGTTATATGATCAAATTAACCCTTAATTATACAAGATAATTAAACATATGATTATAAGTATTTGTGGGACAAATATCAAAAATCAAAATGGACCACATGACAATAGTGGGTGCCGAAAATTGGTAGTGTATAACATGATGATTGTTGTTTCTTGTATTACACTACAACATGTGATCATGTCATGTTTATGACACATGATCATGGTCTTATTCACTACTACACTCAAAGTAATTGCATGAGATTATTTTAAGCAAAATAAGAGGCCACTTATGCTCATTATGGCCGGACCATAGTGTCCTTAAAAGGACAACTTGGTTGTTCATTTTGCTTACTTGTTCATTCTTATTTTGCATGTACATCTCACTAAAATCCTCATCTCTCTAAAACCTCTCAAATACTAATATTTCCTATTACTAGAGTAGTAATAATATCCAATATTAGTTCATCTTATCACTTGTGTTTTCTAGTCAAAAACTAAGTGATTATTTTGGGTTATCTCTTGGGTGCATCTCAAAGGAGGTCTTCTAATTTGAAGATTACAAGGAGGATCATCTTTTTCTTTCTAGCACAAGATCAACAAGAAAGGTGTTTCTTGTTGTGCCCATATAGCCGAAATTTCCCAATGTAAGGAAATTTCTTCTTACCTTTTATTATGCATTTTAATTTGCATGCATGTTACATAGATCTTTATTACACACTAAATTAACAAGTAATTTAGTAACTAATTAGAGGAGTCTAATTAGGGTCTATGAACTTTCAGTTCACTGTTTTGTCCTATGGCCTAATAAGCACATTTACCTGGCTCCTTCGCGTACGACTCAACCGAATGTAGTCGGGGTTAGAAAAATACATCTATCCAGCGTTTTGTCTTTGTTTATCACGCACATATTTAGTGAAATTTATATGTTATATTTTTGTTTTGTAGGTAACAAAAAACATGGATTAGACTCACTCGATAGACAATCTTTCTACTACCTCGTCGAAACAACAACTTTATGAGGTATTTAATTAACTTCTCCATTTTTTTAAAAACTCTCTTTATATTTTAATTTCTACTACTGCCTGATCATTGATGAGCAAGTTAAGTACTTAATTTTAGTTATCCACATGTAGGATGCTGTGACAGGTAGCACAAAACAAAATTCGCATCATTTCCCCCCAGCTGAAAGATGTTAGGAGTCTATCCCGTACTGCTTATACTGGGAACGTTTTCATGGAAAAAGTAAGAACGAGGACGATGATGGGCCTTTATAAGGAGGCTGATGCTCGCATAGCGAGCGAGAAATTGATCAATATTTCACTCGAGGATGATATTTTAGGGAAAGAACGTCAAGCAGTTCTGTCATGGGAGATTCTAGCCATTTGGGCTGGCCTTGACGAGATTGATGTCCAACACCTATTTGTTTGGATGAAGTAAGTTTCTTAATAAATCATGCAATATTCTAATATTCTGACTAAGATATAGTGTTTTAAATACCGGAATTAAAACCGTCATGTAGGTTCTTGAAATTGGTTGTGATCCCAGAGAGTAAGAGTCCACATGATCTATACGGATTCCTGTGCCCTTATATTTTATCTATGCATATCGGGATGATTTCGTACGAAGAACGTATAGATTATATTGCTCAGGAATTGGCGAAAAAGAAAAAGCTCATTCTTGCCCCTTATAATGAAATCGGGTAATATATAATTAATATTACGATTGCAAACACAATTGCATTTTTATATGTTTGGTTATGATGTTGTTCTTGTTAATAATGATGTGTCTCTCGATCTAGGAGACATTGGGTGCTAGCAGCGATCATGCCGACCAAGAAGAAAGTCTTTTGGTTGGACTCTTTGCATAAAAAACCATCCGAGACCTTTGAGAAGTTGATTATCAAGTAAGTTTATAATACTGATTTGGCACATAATATTAAGTTTCAATTATTATTATTTTTCACTACTACACATATATATTTATGTGAGTTTCTACCTCTTTTTTTTTCTAAAGGGCCTTTGAGAATAAAAGAGATAACGACGATCAACCCACTGAAGATTCTGATGATGGCCCTACTTTTACTACGATAACAGGGGTACGTGCGCAAATACAATACCTTAAGTGCATGACATATGTCTTTTTTAATTACGCATTAAACTAATTGGTAATTGCCTTCTCGTCTCTTCGTTTTTTATGTAATAATAGGTCCCTAAATAGCCGGATAGCATACAATGTGGATACTACGTTTGTCGTTTCATGTTGGAGATTTTTAGGCGAAGATATATCCTCATTCCATAAAGGGTTAGTAATTTAATGGAGCTAATACTTTTTTTCATTAGAGCTGATCTCTTTGCTGCTATATTAATGTTGCTATATATGCTATTGTTGTTACCCTAAGTCAATATCTTTTATTTGTTTTATCCGCAGTATGCAATTACCACGCCACATGTCTCTGTGTACAAAAAGCATCAAATAGACGAGGTAAGGGACTTGTAGGGCAAATACGTCCTTGAACATTATTGCAAGGAAGAATAAATGAAATTTAGATCATTTTGGAAGATAGGAAACTTTAATTTGTAGAAGTCATTAGAGCAAATTGTAAGTATGAATTGCTCTGAAGGAGATCATTTTGGTTGTATATTTCATTTTGCTACTGCTGATTTATATATATATATTTATATATATATATATATATATATATAGATATATATATATATATATATATATAGATATATATATATATATATATATATATATCATTTTGCCACCAAAAACTACACACATTTTTAACAACGGTTTCTTTTAACAAAATCGTTGTTGTATCTTTCCTACCAAAACTATTCACACGTTTTAACAACGGTTGGCTAGTAATAACAACGCTTTTTTTACCGTTGTTAAAAATATTCACAACGATTTTAACAACGGTTTTGTTTAATATACCCGTTGTTATTAATAGTTTCAACAACGGTTTTTGCTAAGATAAGCGTTATTGTATCTTTCCCACCAAAATTATTTTCACGGTTTAACAACGGATGTCTAGTAACGACAACGGTTTTTAACCGTTGTTAAACAAATTCACAACGGTTTTTTCATTAAATATGAACCGTTGTTAAAACCTTTAACAACGGAGGCTTTAACAACGTCCGCTTTTTAATATAACAACTGTTTTCAACCGTTGTCATAGACTGTTTTTGTAGTAGTAATAGCTAATTCATATCCTTTATTTTTCCTTCGAAACACATACAAAAACAACAAATTCAACAAATTCCGCTGCAGCATTAGAAACAAAAACAAATGAACAAAACCGTTATATGTTCAACCCAAACAAATGACCGATTTTTGAATCACATCACCTTTTTCAAAGCCTTTTTGAAAAATGTCTTTCAATCTCAATAATTAATATTAAATGGTCAAATACCTTTTTATTATTTAGTTCTTTTTTCGTTTATTTTTTTACTTATTTTTTGTCGTAAATAAACTATAAAAACTAATTTTTAATTTGACGAACATAATAAATTGTTCATACCTGATGAACATGCCCAAATATATCCTTAGAAGGGATGAAACATCATTCCACTTTTTCTAAGGCAATATTTCTGTCCCTTTGAATTTCCAGCAAGGCAGATTAACAAAACCAGGTCAAACAGCCTTTTAGAAGAGGCGCACCAAGTGTTGTATGTGTTCTAATATCCTGTTTGCCTCTGTGTCTCAGACGTAAGTTTTAGCTTTCGCTCGTAATTATCTATTATCGATATTATCGCCTAATTTCCCTCTTAACTAGTCATAATTATTTCAATTTTAATTTTTTTTGTTATATTTTCCCTTTTCTTTTGAGCTGGGTTTATAAGGCGAATATACATTTCTTTTTTACATGCTTGTTTTGTTCACATGTAATGGACATTTAAATCAAATTTGTCAATAAATTCTTATTTGTCTAATTCCACCGACTTCGTAATTTTCACATTCTAGATTTCTAGGTTCAAAACAATGTTTGCATATCATTCATTTATATAACCTTTAAAGTCAAGTGTAACAATTATAAGTCCAATCATTAGTAGATGCTGCTATAAGCGGGCGGGATTGGGTTGCTGAATGAAGGGCTTTACAATACGTACCTTCACCCCTTACTTGGAATTTCTGTGAACATCTGTGTTCCGGGTATTACGAGAGTCATTCTAGACATAGAATGCTAATGCAATGATTCTTATTTTCTATGTCATCTTTGCTTTGTGCTCAATTGACAAGGCATAAAGACTCGAACGGTTTTCAATTTTCCACAATAAATTGTTGGCGACTCCTTCAACTACTGGCTTGTTCAAACCTTTCATCGGTTTCAAAGCCTTTCAAATCGGTTACAAACACATGACTTGTCCTCCTACCCCCGGGAAAGCTTCGTGAGCCGAGTGCCGCTGCGAAGCATTGGCGTGCGAGTGGCGTTGTCCACATGGTGTATTTTAATATTTCTTTTAGCTAAGGAACCAGGTATCGTGTAATTTAATAATCAATATTCAACTAACTTAGTTAGTTATGTTAAATGGATCCATAATAATTTGATTTTTCTTAAACATTTATATAATACCTTAATTATTTTGTGTTATTGTCTAATTAATTTAATAAAAAAATTGAAATAGTACTACGTCCTAATAAATTAAACTTTTTTTTAGTTTTTATAAGAACAATTTCAATTAAAGACAAAATGGTAATTAAGACGGAGAGAATACCAAAATTATAGTTGACCGAATTATTGAATAAACAATGTGACTGACTATGTAAGCTATATCAAGTTAAAAAAGAGACTATGGAAGATATATAAAACAACGTAAATTCTCCTTTTTAACGGATCATTTACATCACAAGCGTATGACAGGACAATTAAAGTCTACATGGGTATAAACACAAGACATTTGTGACTTTAGGAAATCTAATTTGGTCTTATCTACCCATTTCGGTGATAAATATGTTAAAATCATTATCGAGCCTGAGCCGCACCCGTACTAAAAAGTGAGAGTCCGCTTCATAAGTCTAAGGAGTTCCAACTCGATAACCAATTGGTAATAGATAGAGTAGCCTATTTCTTTATAAAGCGGTAAACTTGCTCTTTTATCAATGTGGGACAGCTCACATATGTGAATATTGGGTTTCTTCACAATATATACGTATTAAATAAAACACACATATATAGATAAAGACAAGATAGTTGTGACTTTTAGGCAATTTAATTGTTGATAAAATGAATAGAAGAAGAAGTATATTGAGAATATGATTTCTGTGTGTATTACTGAGGAAAACCTAGCAACAACCTATCGTAAAAACAGGAAACAAATTATTTACATCCTAAAATAATATATTCGATCAACAAACCGAATATATGCTAACACCCCCCCTCAAGTTGGAGCATGGAGGTTCGAAATGCCCAACTTGTCCAATATCGTATGGAATTGCGTGCGGCCAAGAGCCTTTGTGAGTATATCGGCAAGCTGGCACTTGGTATTGACATAGGAGGGAGCGAGAGTACCCTTAATAATTTCATCACGAACAAAATGGCAATCAATTTCAATATGTTTAGTGCGTTCGTGGAAAACAGGGTTATTAGCAATATGTAAAGCAGCCTTGCTATCACAATGTAATGGAACCGACTTTGAGTGATCGAAACCTAGACTACGAAGCAGACCTTTGAGCCAAAGAATTTCACACGCTGCGGAAGCTATAGCACGATACTCTGATTCAGCAGAAGAACGGGATACAGTGGCCTGCTTTTTAGTCATCCAGGAGATTGGCGACCCACCAAGAAAAATATAATAAGCCGTAAGAGAACGACGATCAATAGGACTTTTACCCCAATCTGCATCGCAATAAGCCATCAAGTCCATCGAAGCATTAGCGCGCAAAAGAATGCCCTGGCCTGGTTTGCCTTTCAAATAGCGCAACACACAAAGTACGGCATCCCAATGACTTTGAGAAGGTGCCGTCATAAAACGAGACAAGAGGTGAACTGCATAGCTACTCTCCGGTCGAGTAAGAGTAAGATAAATTAACTTGCCTACCAAGCGCCGATATTTGGAAGGCTCGGAAAATAACGGTTCCAAAGATAGCTCCAAGTTGTGATTTCCGTCCATGGGAACAGAGGCTGGCTTGGACCCAAGAAGACTCGTCTCACGTAGCAAGTCAAGAGTATATTTTCTTTGACAAAGAAAAATACCAGTCGAATTTCGCGCTACTTCAAGACCCAAAAAATACTTTAGCTGACCCAAATCTTTCATTCGGAAACATTTATGCAAATAATTTTTGAAGTCTTGAATAGCCGTACCATTGTTACCAGTAATAACCAAGTCATCGACATAGACCAGGATATTTATAACGACACGGTCCTTCCGATAAATAAACAAGGAATGATCCGAAGGACTATACGAAAAACCATAAGAACATAAAGCATGAGCAAGTTTAGCATACCAGCAGCGGGGTGCTTGGCCGAAGCCCATATAACGACTTGCGAAGACGACAAACTTTACCCTGCAAATTTTGACTGAAACCAGGTGGAAGCCGCATATACACTTCCTCATCCAAATCGCCATGAAGGAATGCATTATGGACATCCATTTGATGCAGTTCCCAATTATTTATAGCCGCAATAGTAAGAAAAGCACGAACAGTGACCATTTTAACAATTGGAGCAAAAGTTTCAGCAAAGTCTACACCTTCCACTTGATGATTACTAAATATTACAAGACGAGCTTTAAATCTCTCAATAGACCCATCGGATTTATGTTTTATCCTATATACCCACATGCAGCCGATAGCGGTCTTATTCTCTGGTAAATATTCAATTGTCCAGGTGTTATTTGCTTCTAACGCATCTATTTCTTCTTCCATGGCCTTTTTCCAACGTGGGTCACGAATTGCTTCTTTAAAAGAAGCGGGCTCGGTCTCTGTGGTAATAGCTGCAAGAAAAATTTGATGGGCAGCAGAAAACTTATCACAATTTACATAATTAGCAATGGGATACGGAGTACCTGAGACGAGAGTTGATGTGAGTGACGATGAACTAGAAGGAGCAGCCGTGTGAAAAGTGGTATTAATATGTTGCTGTAGCTTGTCCCATTTAACAAAATCTTTATTCCGAACATTATCGAATTTTTCTCGCTTGCCTCGACCCATCTCATTCTCTTGTCCACCAGAATGTTCAACATGCTGCTCAATAGGAGTAATAACCGGATCGACAGTACCATGCTCGACAATAGTGGGAGTAAGAACTGTAGTTTCATTGCTATCTGAAGTCACATTTTCCGTGCTTATATCCGACCCCCCCTCCACCGTAGGGGCGTAAACATCAGAACTACTGGTAACAGGGATGTCACCAGCAGCTGGAACAGAGGAAATGGAGGGAACAGAATAGTCGAAATCACTGCTATCATCATGCAAAGTAGATGCTACGGCTGATTCATTCATGGTAGCAAAAGGGAATTTATTTTCAATAAAAGAGACATCACGAGATTGAAAATAATTACCGGTGTCAAGATCATACAAATGCCAACCCTTTTTACCAAACGGGTACCCAAGAAAAACACATCGTCTACTCCGAGAATCAAACTTATCAGTGGGATGATTATTTTTCGCATAACATAAGCAACCAAAAACCCGAACTAGGCCAAGGTCAGGGGTGTGGCCAAACATCAGTTCAAAAGGAGTCTTATTATTCAAAAGACGAGTGGGTGTCCGGTTAATCAAAAAAACAGCCGTCAAGACACACTCACCCCAAAAATCGACAGGCAAAGAACTCTGAAAACGCAAAGCACGAGCAACGTTGAGTATGTGGCGATGTTTCCTTTCGACTCGAGCATTTTGTTGAAGAGTCTTTACCATAGATGTTTGGTGAATTATACCGGTTTCCTTAAAAAAAGAAAATAACCCCCGGAACTCCGTCCCATTATCACTCCGCAATTTTTTAACATGAGCATTAAATTGTCGTTTAATCAAAGCAAAGAATTCCCGCATAAGACGAGGTACCTCATCTTTGGTTTTCATAAGAAAAACCCAAGAGCACCTAGAATAGTCATCAACGATAAACAAAAAATAGCGCGAGTTACACGCTCGATTTGGTTCATAGGGACCCCAAACGTCACAATGGATTAAATCAAACAAACTTGTGGCTTTATTATCACTCAAGGAAAAAGGAGTACAGGTTTGCTTAGCACGCAAACAAATATCACAATGTTCAGGAATTAAATTACGATTAAAACGACGAATAGAGGGAAGATGCTCTAAAACCCGATGAGAGGGATGCCCCATACGCTGGTGCCAAAGATCGACCATCGCTTCACTAGTCACTACATTCACACGGGCTGGCTCCTCCATCGGCAAATAGAAAAGTCCATCAGAAAGTTCACTCACACCAATCGTCGTCAATGCATGGTCCTGTATCACACATTGTAAATTAGTAAAATGGATATGTAATTTTTGTGATGCCAAGAGTTGGGATAGGGATAATAAGTTACACTGGAAAGACGGAACCAGGAGCACATTATATAAAACGAGTTGAGTATTAATCGTGATTGTCCCAGCTTTTTGAGCAATCAAATTTGTACCATTCGGAAGACCAATATTAATGGGCTTAATAGGATAACAATAATCGAACAAATTCTCATCGCCACACACATGGGTAGAAGCTCCGGTATCGATAATCCAACGAATAGGAGACTTACCATTCAATCGCAGCATATTAGCGACAACTTGAGGCTCACCAGTCACGGCATTGGCTGTCTGAGATGCGGTGGAAGGGGAACCTGCAGCAGACCGAGATAAAGAAGGACGATTTGGGCCACGATCAGCCGGGTACCCATGCTTCACCCAGCATCGACTTTCAGTATGTCCCTCCTTCGTGCAATGCGTACACTTGAACCGAGAGCGACCACTATTAAAGTGTTGTGGTGGCTTCCTGTTGTTCCCATCTCGAACAGCCATAGCCATAGCAGTAGCCGACTCATCACGGGTACGAGTCAAATTCCGAACCTCCTCTTCTTGCACTAGACGGGAATAAACCAACTGGATTGCTGGAAAGGGTTTAGTGCCTAGAAGTTGAGATCGAACACTCGCATAACACGACTCAAGACCCATGAGAAATCCCCGAACTTGGTCAGCCTCACGACGCCGACGTAAAACACCATGCAAATCGCACTTGCACCCGGAGCATTGACACAAAGGTAAAGCATCAAAATCATTCACATCGTCCCACAATTTCTTAATACGACCGTAATAGTCCATAATAGATTCTCCTGGTTTTTGTTTACATTCAGATAAATCACATTGAATTTGGTAAATCTTAATTTCGTTACCTACGGTGAAACGCAATCGAATGTCCTCCCATAGTTCACGATCAGTTTCGCGATAAGAGATGGAAGAACGAACACGAGCTTCGATTGTGTTAAAAATCCACGCAACAATGAGATAGTTGATGGCGGTCCATTCCTCCAACTCGGCTGAGTCTGACGGCCTCTTCAACTTCCCATCGATAAAACCCAATTTACGCTTGGCTCCCAACGCAACTCGAAATCCTTTCGCCCATTCCTCATAGTTCGGTCCAACAAGGGTTACATGAGTGATTTTAGCCCCCGTACCGTCTTGAGGAGAAAGAGCATAAATAGGATTTTGTGTAGAGGAAGAACCAATTTGCTTATCGTCAACCATGTTGATCGAAAAAAATAAAAAAATAAATCGATGAAATCGATTGAAAAAGAAAAAAATAGACAGGATATTAACCTGCTCTTGATACTATGTTGATAAAATGAATAGAAGAAGAAGTATATTGAGAATATGATTTCTGTGTGTATTACTGTATGGCTGCCAAAGTATATATACAATTACAAGGTGCTAGAACTGAGGAAAACCTAGCAACAACCTATCGTAAAAATAGAAAACAAATTATTTACATCCTAAAATAATATATTCGGTCAACAAACCAAATATATGCTAACATTAATTTTTATTGTCCACCCATATGAGTAATACTTGACTCATCCAGAACACGGGTGTCTTGGGAATAAAACAACTCAATGGAATGTAACAATAATCGTTTTTTTTATTAATTAAAGTCTTCTCATTAGTTACATTATTCCTTTCATGGTGGTTTGTTGGTATTTTGGAAGCTTTTTGTGTCGGTGAAATTATTTAATCGAACGTCGAAGTGGCACTGAATAATATTGTTAGTGTGGGGCGACACTCTGATCATGCGTCATCGTTGTGGTTCAATAATCTTCTGTTTGATTGTTCTTATTTGGCCGCATAAATCCTTTGTCTTAGTCCTGTATAATATATACTCCGTAGGTCGTTTTAGTTTTTTCAAAAGAATAACAAAAGTATATTAGTATATTATTAGCCCAAATTTTCATTGAAGAGGGACGCTATCTATCACAAGGTGAGGACGGATAGTTTCCCTCTCAAAATATGCAAGTGGGGAGGCCAAATGAACCTCACATTTGTCATCTCACTTGCATATTATCAAAAAGGCATTATCCGTGTTCAGCTTGTCACGGATAGTACCCGTATTCAGTGAGACGAGCTACATTATTAGTTATTTGTTATAAATGCTCCTTGAAAATTGAAAAAGCAAATCTTTTCTTCAATAAAATGATTTAAATTACCTTCTTTTATGATTTCTAATGCTTTGCAAAATAAAAATAACTCGTAATACATAGTAAATGCAAAACGACATATCAAAAGAAAATTTTAATTTTTTTTCCACAAAACGAGTTATATTATGGAACGGAGTACGCAATATACTCACTCCGAGTTTATGCAATGGGTAATTGAACGTCAAAGTAGCATGTACTACGATAATTGTTTTCCTTTCAATGGTTTGAAATTAGTTTACATTTCTGACAACTTTACAATTGAGAAAGTACCCATTAACATAAGAATCCTAATTTCAATTTCAATTACATACAATTGCGTTTTAGTGCAGAAAATACATGGAACAAGTAAGAAATTGCAAGCAATTTGAGATTATAGTGTATCTTAAGCGAGATTTTAGAATATGTGTTTATAAGGAAGTAATTTCTAATTTACTCTTTTAATTATACACATCACTACATAATATGATAGTTATAATAATAACAATATATAAAAATGATTATCATGTTACAAAATATTATACTCCGCATTATTATATGGATATTCATATCTTAGATGATTCAAGAATAAATTATTATATAAAATCTACCTTATAATCAAATAAGAATAGTCTTATGAGCACGAGTCTCTACCCTACTTCTATTATGTCTTCGATCAATAATCTTTGATATTCACAAGTAAGTGATGCAACTGTGAAGAAATTGAATATTGTCACATGTTAGTTGTCCAACATTAATAAAAAATGAGAGAATTAACACTTTATATGGCAAAAAGGCTACTCACTCTATTGGCAATTGGTTTAGAGTCGAATCTACTTGAGTTTATGATGCAGAGCCTCTCTTCTCAAAACGGGTGCGTCCCATGCCCGATAACAAATTTAAGATGGTATATGAGCCTGTGGTAAAAAAAAACATGGGCGCAAAGAAAAAAAGAAAAAGAAAAAGAAGGGGCCAAGAAATCGCATCCGTTAAAAAGTAACACGGTTTACTTGACAACTGGAATAGAGGTTAGATTGCCCCCAGTCTCATAAAAATGGGTCTCACATGTGAGGGGGAGACTGAAAAACCCAATATTGTCACATGTAATTTGTCGCACATTTGATAAAAGATGAGAGAGTTTATCACTTTATAAGGCAAGGGGTTACTCCCTCAATTGTTAGACCAAGCAAAAGCAACCCGATCCGAATGACTCGACCCGAAAAAGCTGACCCGACCTTGTTAATTAATTTCTAAGATAAATTAATTAACCTCATGTAAAGATTTCTAACATAAATTAGTTACCACTTTTAGATTAAAAAAATTGGCCAACATGTGGTATCCTATTAACCTGAATCTCTATTACCCCGTACTATAACGACGTTTTAATGGCTAATTTATCTTTGGGGCTCAAGGAAATGCACTATATCACACATATGTATCAATCCCTAACCTCATGACTAGGGTAATAAATCTCTTATCACCTGCGTTAATTTTTGTTTTTAGGTTTTGGTGGTAGTTTAGTGGGTATGAAAAGTGACATTTTACTAAGGAGTCGTTTGGTTCGCTATAAGAAGATGGAATTCCCGGGAAGATGAAATTCATATGAATTTGAAAATCATGTGAATTGTATAAATGTTGTTTGGTTGAATGTAGGAACTTCAATTCATGTGGGAACTCCCACTTACCTAGGGGGACCTAGGTAAGTGACTTCCTACATTATGTAGGAATTGAAGTTCCATAGGAAGTTCCACTTCCCATGAATTGGGCAACCAAACAAGACATCATTTAGCTAATTCCCATGATCTTCCAATTCCCATGAATTTAAAAGGCAACCAAACAACCCCTAACATTATAACTTATCCACACTTTAACTATGAATTTGATAAATTGAAATTTCATTGATTGAATTATGAATTAATTGTGTAGACACGTGTCCAGGCTTTTTTAGTTTGAGCTAATATTTATACCAAGTCAATTGGACAACTTTATATATCAACTAATATTTAGTTGTATGTATGTTTTCTTAATTTTGCTTTGCATCAACACAAAAAGGGTCCAATTCCATCTATTCTAAGGAGTCTTTTAGTTGCATATAGGAACTTACATTGCCTAGGAAGTGATAGATAAAATTCATGTGAATTTAGAAAATGTTGTTTGGTTGTATAAAGGAATTTCAATTCAGTTAGGCATTCTCACTTACCTAGGGGACCTAGGTAAGCAACTTCCTCCATTAAAATTCATGGGAAGTTGCAATTCATGTGAATTGAGGTAACCAAACAAGTTACTCATTTTGCAATTCACATGAATTAGACTTCCTATGTTTTTTAGTGGGTAACCAAACAACCCCTAATACTCTGTATAGATAAAGGGGTAATTATAATGGCACTCCAAAATTCTTATGCCACTCAATTTTAAAAGAGCATATATTTACAATATTTTAATTTATACCAACAAAATTGAGTGACCGGAAGAGATTTATGACTGGAATTATTACGACTCTTAATAAAGTGTGGACGTGTGGTATACGTCTAAGGAATATAGACGGTTTTCTTGAATTGCTAAAAGTTGGTGACATAAGTTAGAAATCATGGGAAACTAATTTTCTTATACTGATCTAACACAACTTGAAATCCGGATTGTAAAACATCGACGACGTTTTAGGAAACATCGACGACGTTTTTCATAAAAAAGACGAGCATTGACCTTGCCTTTCTCTCTCTACAATCTTATTCTCTCCAAAAAATAAACAAGTAAAACCAAAACTCATCCACCCTTACTTCCACCACCGCCACTCACAGCCACCACCCACTGCCGCCTGCTGCGCCGCCGTCCACCGTAGCCCCCTGCGCCTCTACCGCCAACCCGCCGGTCAGACGTGTGCTATTTCGGTTAGTTTTCAACTTTTTTTTTTTAATTTCTTAGATCTATTTACTAATCTTTTGATTTATTATAACTTAAATTAGATTGTTGGTTTAATTTGTAAAGTTTTAGTTAAAATAAAGATTGTTCTTAGTTTGTCTTTCGATTTATTGTTGGTTTAATTTATTTGTTTGTTTTTTGTTTAATTTGTTCTAAAATAGTTATGTGATGTTTATGGTTGTTGTATTTTGTTTTTTGTTGTTTGTTGTTGT
This sequence comes from Heliosperma pusillum, assembly GCA_022085475.1. Lineage (NCBI taxonomy): Eukaryota > Viridiplantae > Streptophyta > Magnoliopsida > Caryophyllales > Caryophyllaceae > Heliosperma > Heliosperma pusillum. The sequence continues at coordinate 16,233 of JAIUZE010013828.1, forward strand.
TTTTTGTTTGATTAGTTTGTTGTTGTTTGTATAAAGATAGAAATCATCGAATTTTTTTCCGAGTGTTTCATCCCTCTATGGTGAAATTTGGAGGAAAAAAAATTTCCCCCATGGTTGGACAACCAAATCACACGTCCAACCATGGGGGAAATTTTTTTTTTTCCCCATGGTTGGACGTGTGATTTGGTTGTCCAACCATGGTGGGATTAAAATTCTGGAAATCCACCATGGTTGGACAACCATTTCACACGTCCAACCATGGTGAGATTTTCAGAATTTTCATCCCACCATGGTGGGACGTGTGATTTGGTTGTCCACCCATGGTGGGATTTCCAGAATTTTAATCCTACCATGGTTGGTTTCCAAAAAAAAAAAAATTCGCCCATGGTTTGAATTTTTTGATTAAAAGTCCGTCCATGGTTTCCCAAAAATTTTTTTTATAATTTGTTAATTAAGTTGATTAAATTAATTTGTTCGATGATAATATGTTTTTGGAATATTATTAACGCTTATTTGAATGTTTTAATTGTGTAATGCAGATGGGAGATCGAGGAAAGAGCGTTATGGTTCCCGAAGATCGTACGGTGAACCGTAGAGTCACGGCTTCAAAGCGTCGTGTTATTTTTCGGTGTAGTAGATCTAATCCTGTTAGTAGTCGTGTTTCAGAGATGGAGAGGTCGAAGGAGGTAGGAGGTAGTGTTCCTCAGATTGGTCAGGGTTACGAGGAAGCGGAAGACGATTATAGGGAAGATGAGATTGTTGACGAGCGTTTGGTGGACTCCGTGTCTGAGGGCGAGGAGGATATTGTTCAGCGGTTCGTACCTTTATCGAGATCGGAGGTACCGTTGTCTCAGAGGTTAGCTCGGGACTCCTTTGGTCGCTATTCTAGGTTGGATGATGGTTCGCAGAGGGAGCTGCGGAAGAAGCCGCGCAGCGATAGTGATTGGCTCCTTAGAGCCCCAGTTTCTGGTGGGCCCCGTAACATTTCGGTGTTACGCAGTTTTGGGGGGCATGTGGCATATAGTAGTTGGACCGAGACCGAGGAGGCTAGGTCCTTTATTAAGTGTTACGAGAGGCTGAGTTATGTGGATGGGTTAGGGAGCATGGAGGTGCCGGCTGATGTTGTTAGGAGGTTTCAGCTGACTGGGTTGAGTGGGTTGACGATGTGCTGCACGACAGCTTTGGATGAGAACCTTCTGAGCGCTTTCATAGAGACGTGGCAGCCGGATAACAACACTTTTCATATGCCTTTCGGGGAGATCACCATTACGCTTCACGATGTGGAGGAGATTCTTGGGATCCAGCCTACTGGTACGAGGGTGTTTGTTCGGGCTACCTCCGCTGCCGGTTCTTCGAGGGAGGAGGTGGGGTTGAAGATGGATGTGGCACATTTTTTTGGCAAACCTCCCGGAGAGGTGGCACCACCGTTATATAAGGGTGGTGGTTTGTTGGTGTCAGCTTTGAGGGCTCATATCAAGGAAGGGACTGAGCATGACTCCCTCCGTGCTTATTTGTTATTGTTGTTGGGACAGACTTTGTTTGTGGACAAGTTTGGTGATAGGGTGTCAGCTCAGTTGTTACCCTTACTTGATGATCTGGATCTGGTTGGAGAGTATGCTTGGGGTGCCGCTTGTTTGGCATATCGGTACCGGCAGCTAGGCATGGCATCGCGACGGGAGGCTCGCGGTGTTAGTGGGTGTCTGCCCTTATTGCAGCCATGGATTTACGAGTACTTCCCCCATTGTCGGCCACACGGGGGAGATTATTTGGAGGGCAGGCCACGGGTGGATGCTTGGAGGCACGTTCCTCGGTTTAAGGGCGACCTTGACCATTTTCAGATGTGGCGTGTTAGGTTGGACGGGTTTAGCAGGGAGCAGGTTAGATGGACGCCTTATTGGACGCGTATGCCGAGTTCTGCGAGATATTCTCGCTATTCCGGCTATATTCGATATCAGTCCATTGTTGAGCCGTACCAGCCTGATCGGTGTATGCGCCAGTTTGGGTACATTCAGACTATCCCGATGCCTATGCCTATCCCATGTACCGAGTACCGTCCAGCGAAGAACGGTTATAATGTGGAGTTTGGCCAGGAGCCCGATACGATGTGGGGCCACGAGACTTCCTTGGTGAACTTCAAGAGTCGGTCTCGACGAGCTACGATGCCTTTCAAGGTATCTCGAGACTATGAGAGATGGTACGATGATATTTCTCACCGATTCTTTTTTCCACCTTCGGATCGTCTTGAGTTTATGCGTCCACCTTTCCATGCTGAGCCAGAGGTAGCCCTTGCACTTAGTCGGCAGTTCTCAGATGTCTATCGTTTACATACTCCGGAGATGCAGTAGCAGCAGTTAGATATTTTGTTTAGTCAGATGAGCATGTACTACGACACCCATGATCAGGGTAACTAGTCAGATGAGCATGTACTACGACACCCATGTCAGCTTTATTAATGTATTTCAGCTTTATTCGAGTACTTTATTAATGTATGTCAGCTTTATTCGAGTATTGTCAACGTCAATTATATTTAACCAAAAATAAATTTAGATTAAAAAAACAAACATTACATAAATATTCATCAAATATACAATTACATTTTGAACATATTAATAAAGTGCTTAACCAAAGCTCAATTTCCGTGCAACTTCTTCATAGGTGCTTTCATTTCTTCTTCTCCGACTTCTTCCCGTGGCGGATCCGATACAAGCGTTCCAGTTCTCGATATTTCTCTGGTACAAAGTATCGAGATGACTGACACTTTCGTGTCTATAAGTCCGCCAAGCGGGAGCTAGTGGTGGCATGGCAACATCCTCTTGCGGCCCTCTTGAATGCAACCGCATCCAATGACTGTGGTAGTTTACAATCCACATAACACCAAAGGGTTTTAGCCTGGAACCAAAGCCCTAAGTGGTAAATTTGTCTCACAACTACCAACCCAAATTTTCTCACCATTGTCGCGACGGAAATGACCGATAACACAAATAGTCCAGTTGAAGGTGGTTGCAAATACAAGTAAGTGGTCGCCACACATCCAATGCTCCGGACTACATGGGATCTCAAGAAAGAACTTGGCACGCCTCAATGTACTATCAAAGCCTGTCAAACTAGTCGTAGAGGATGGATGAGTACCGAACAAGTTCTTGTACACGTCGTCGCTCCTAATCTCTCGGGCACACCACATCCTCATCTGAAGGTAGTCGCCATCTTGCCCCCATTGGGCATGTGATATAACCCGGTAACCACAGTGACCATCGTCACCGACATCTACCTAACCATCGAACTGGCCCCAAAGCACCTCCGGTACGCCGTATCGTTTAGCCCAAGTTGAGATAAGGTCGATGGTGTAGTTTCTTTCTAACGGAGCACAAGGTGGTCCTGGAGGAAAGTCCCCAAATAAGTGAGTACGAGCAGTAGATCCATCGGTGCTAGGTGTCCCATATTTCCTTTGACTATGCTCGAAAGACGACTTGTTCTTAGTCGTGGATTTTTTTGGACGGCCTTTCGGGTTCTCATTAATAGGAGGTGGCAAAACTTCCTCATCCTCCGGATGTAGGGCGTCACGCATCTTCTCGGCTACCAACCTACGATGAACCGGGTCACTGTTTCTAGCTTCCACTACTAACCCATCAAACTCATCATCATCGGTTCTCGGCATTTGATCAACACTATCAAATACCAAGGTCTTCCAAAAAATGTGAACATCATCAACATGGACCCTCCTACCTCTCCTACTCAAATCAACCAATTTGCATGCACAAGGTAGGCCATGAGTTGTCTCAAGCACATGTCCACATCCCTCCTCTAACCTGACACCAAGACCAAGCCCTCTCTGAAGCTCCTCCTCCATTAATTCTATTGCCTTCGTCGGCACGACCCCTAGCAACAATCAGAACAAACGACTAGTTATACGAGGCCGACTCCTTGAATCCTCAAGTGACTTTCTAATCTCCGAGTGTTGACTTTCAAGCATGTCATTCATCTTCGACCACATACTATCAAGTGTCAAATTTGCACTTTTCAGCCATGACTTAAGTAGAGAATGAGCCGACTCGACACGGGAAGTAGACGTGTTACCAAAATGTAGGACATCGTTTGTATAACATCGCACAAACTTCTCCTTGTGCATCGCCCAAGTGCTCAAAACATGGCTCCCTAAGGGAGCCCACTTTACACGAAAACACTCCCATGCTTTTTCATACTCTTCCACGGTTAATGCATCAATAACCCGTACCCAACCCGCTTCTGGATTATAGTAGACAAGATCTCTATACCACTCGGTCTTGTAGATGTTCAGAGTTTTGGCATTGAGGGCGCGGTTCACGTGCCACCGACACAAGAAATGACTAGAATCGGGAAACACCTCCCTAAGAGCGGCGATCAAACCCAACTCCTGGTCGGTGACGAAGACGGTAAGGGAAACAAAGACAGGTGCAAGAATGTCCGACAACCGCCTCAAAATCCACGTGTAGGAATCCTCGGAGTCCGTAGAAACAAGTGCACAACCAATTAGGAACGAATTCCCGGTCGAGGTAACACCGACAATCTCAACCAGTGGATTCTTGTAGGTGTTTGTCTTGCAAGTAGAATCAATGAGCACAACATAATGATAGGCTCGGAAAAGCTGCACGGCTACGGGATGTGCCATGAATATATGAGAGATCTGTCGTGTCTCAGGATCACTCACATGCCACAGCAAATAATGTGCTTCAACCGCAAGAGCAAACATTTGTTGAGTCGTGTTCCTTCCACCCCTAAACTACCGCCTAAGTTTCTTCGTCTCGTTATATACTCCCTCCCATCCACACCAAAGGTAACATTGGGCTTTTCACACTTGTCGAGGCGCGTTTTGCAACGTGAATATCTTTAGTTACACATTATTAAAAATTATAATAATTTGATATTCTTATAACATTCATGATGATGAATCAAACAAGATTTCGCATGACTATATTTTCTCTTATATATTAGGAATAATACTAAAGATTCTCCACACTCATGAATAGTGCGAAAAGCCCAATGTTACCTTTGGTCTGGATGGGAGGGAGTATCTGATTATTTGACGGTTGAGGTTTAGCCGGCGTTCTTTGGTGAAGAGCGTTCTTTATGTCTTTTGGAAGCACACCGGCCTTAACCTGTTGCCTCACATACGCTTTCTCCTCGTCATCCAAAGCCGCAAAATGACGATCACCATCCTAGTAAACCACTTCCTCGTGATTGTGAAACCCTTTACCCTCGGCGGTGATTATGTTCCAAACTGCACCGCTATCGTCACCTATCCGAGGGTAGTTCTGCACGGCTCGGATACGGAAAGTGCATCCACACTTATTCGACCTACGACGCTTCTCAGGATCATCAATTGTAGGAGGTTTACCATACCTTGAACATCTAAAGTAAGATGCCAACAACCCGTCTTTTCTTCTATTTTTTGGCCCATTATTTGCTTTAACCAAATCAAAACCATGATCCATTGCAATCCTACTCTCCCAATTAAAGGCATCATCGCGGGTAAGAAAATCTAACGTCGTATCAAAAAACCGTTTGTAATCGGTGTTATTAAACCCAAATTCCTCAAACGAGTCCTGTTCAATGCAAATACGGCGCTAATTAGACTTTAAATAATTAACATATATTAATAAATCATGATATAAATACGTAAAATGTTAATAATCGTGGTTATAAAAAACCGATATCATCTCACCATGGTAAGCCAAAAAACGGGAGTTACATAACCATGGTCAGACAATAAAAGGAATGTCATGGACCATGGCCAGACAACCATTTCACACGTCTGACCATGGTGGGACGTGTGAAATGGAGGTCTGACCATGGCCAGACATCCATTTCACACGTCCGACCATGGTCAGACGTGTGAAATGGATGTCTGGCCATGGTCCATGACATCCAGTTCTTAATCTGACCATGGTATTTTTTCCTAATTATATTTGAAAAAACCGCAATTGAATTTTAATTAACTAAGACGTTACGTAAATCAATAAAGTTAGATAAGTATAAACAAACAATTAACGGATTCCGGGAAAAAAAAATTGACAAACGTAAAATTTGATTAATATGTGAACATACCGAAGAGTAATCGTCCGCCATGATAATCGATTTAGGAAAATTGTTGTTGTTGGATTTAGTCAAATTGTTGTTCTTGTACGATTTTAATTTTTTTAGTTCAATTTA
>JAIUZE010013829.1:0-12075 GCA_022085475.1 Heliosperma pusillum
CATGTACACGATGCTAGTGCGTTTCATTTACCGTGAGAGATGTCGTCTTGTGTCGTCGTTCTTTGAATGCGTGATTTCATGATATTATTCCTGGTCATTGCATGATTGGACACCGTCAATGTCTTGGTTCGTGAATGGATGATAATATGTTGTATTTATTGTGATCATCGCATGACTTGACTTGGTTTGTCTGTCGAGTCTCACTCTTATCAATCTTATACCGCTAACGGTGAGATGCAAGCCCTAGTGAGCGTATTCGGTTGCCTAAGAGTGTCTTCCCCGAGTCTTTGAATAACATGATGGTTTCGGATTTGATTTCCGTATGAACTTATCATTATATCTCGTATTGCATATCTATTCTTATCGTAACTCACATGGATATCTATATATGCATGATTTTACTTTTGTATTTCCTTATATGTACGTTTAAGGTGATATGGCTGGGAGAACCCGGAGTTACTCCCCACTGATTGTGGCGTTCATGTTTTTCATGAATTAACAGGTTGCTTGCATGGATGGCTTTTTGCTTATGCTATTTTGGGTTCGGGTGTGAGCTAGCGGGCGTTGTCCCTGGATGAAACACCTCTAGACGTTGTTTAGCTAGTTGCTAATTACTTTGTCTTTTGTTAACATTTCGAGAGACTACGTCTCTTGTGGTATTTTTATTTAGTTTGTAATATTTTGACACTCCTCGTATTTTTCTATCTTGCATGTATAAAGGTTTTTAAAATACCGTATATTCCGCTATATAATTCACATGCTTGTATGTTTTATATTTCCGCATTCGCTGAGGGTGTCACACTTGTTGCCAGAATTCCTTTAGATGCATGTAATATGTAATAATTGAATGTTGTATTATTATTTCATATATGATAATGGCATTCATTGTTCGAGTTTTATTTTAAACTCTTTTATTTAGTTGGACTAAATTTAATACTTTGTTTATCCGAATAGATTGTTGGACCCTATTCAAGTGAATAGGACGAACTTAGTATTTTGTCCCTAGTCACTCAATGAGGTGACGTCTCAAAATGACTAGATTTTAAGTCGATCGATGGTTGGTTCAGCACCATCGGGTCATGGAGATGACTGGTCGTTTACATAGACAGACTGTATGACACTCTGTCGGACAGTGACATTGTAGAGACCCTTAAATCAATTATTTGATGCCTGGTCGTGGCAGGGTCTTCTATCTTATTCCTATAAGTCGATTCTTTTGACTGGCGACCGTCTATCTGAGTCGGTGCAGTTTCCGATTGGTTTTGGTTGATGTTCTAGGTCGTGCCGTAAAAGGAGGCCGATGGACTTCTTCTGGATCATGGTGATCTGCATCATACAGAGTAGATGGATCAACAGGAATTGTCCACCCACGTTGGGTAAAAACATCTTTAGGCCACTCGAGGAGAATTACTGTAAATGCGTGGCCACGCTCGGAAAGAGATCTATGGTAGATTTTCCGGTCAGACCGTTACGCTCCCTATCGAGAAAACCACTCTAGATATTGTCAATCGCAAGTGCGACCTGAAAGACACCTTGCGTTGAGTGGGAGATGTGATAAAGAGACAAGAGAATCGCTGACGCACACTTGTGTCAGACAAGTGGGAGATTGTTGGAGTAGGTGTCCTCCACAATAGTGCGCCACATAATAAATCTTATTAAGGAATATAATTGGGATATTTTTGACTATATATATATTATGATTAGTCAGTTGATTAACGTAAATCAATAACGGTTGGCTGACTAGAGTTTGACGTTATTGTCGTTTGACGCCGGTGATCAATTGATCCCTTTCGGTCACACCTAAAGGATGAAATCCAAATAGTAACTAATTATTTGTATACGATACAGTTAATTAGTACATTACATATATTCGATATGTACGAGAGTTAATTGTTAGAAATTGAGTTAAGAACTCAAATTCGATTAAACTATTTTTCAATTATGCGATAATTGACTAATAAATTTATATCTTATTTTAATACGATTAAATAAGATTTAACTTAGTAATTAATCGTTAAATTACTAAATTAGTTGAGGTTTTGAGATAGAGGTAATTAGTTAATTATATTTACAAGGAGTTGTAAAATAAATTAACTAAGCATTGTGGGACCCATTATATATTGATATAATGGTAAAATATTACTTAAAATGTTAAGTACATATTATTTATTTAATTAAGTCATATAATTGTTATATGATCAAATTAACACTTAATTATACAAGATAATTAACCATGTGATCAATAAGTATTTGTGAGACAAAGATCAAAAATCAAAATGGACCAAACTAGGCCATTGTGGCCGGTTGGATTATAGTTAGAATGGTGATGATTGTTGTTCTTGTTTATACTCTTTAGTTATAAATTGAAAGTGACGTAACAAGTAGAATACAATCATCATTTATACTACAACACTCCACTCTAATGCATGTGATCAAATTGAACATAACAATTGTCACTTTTGGACTAAATGGTCCGGCCATTTTGGCTATATAATGAACAAATGTTGTTCATTATTTAACTACTTCATTTTGTGCAATTGTTATACTTCTTTCTAAAATTCTTCCTCTCACTAAAAACTCTCAAACATTAATATTTACTAAGTATTACTAGTGTAGTAATATAGTCATAATATTAGTAGTATAATATCTATCTTATTATCTAGTTAATAATAAGGGTAGATTATTTGGGTTTATCTTGGTGCAACTTAGAGGAGATCTTCTACTTTGGAGATTGTTTGTGTTCATCCATATTTGTAGCTCAAGAACAACAAGAAGGAGTTCTTGTTGTGCCCATATATTTTCCATATCAATGTGAGAAAATTTCTTCTTTTATATAAATATCTTTATATTTGCATGCATGTTACATAGATCATTAAATACTAAATTAACAAGTAATTTAGCAACTAATTAGATGAGTCTAATTAAGGTCTATGGACTTTCACATATAAACAGCCTCTTGTGCGCTCGTAATTAATTTTACCCATTCTAAACAAATTTGGATCACTCACAAAACGTCTAAGGAGGAGACTCGCAGATCTATCAAGAGATTGTTTATCTTTATTTCTTCAAATGGTAAGTTTAGTTTATTCTTCATCTATTTTGCAAGATTACAGTTAAAAATCTTTATTCAATTGATTTTCATGAGGATTAACGCTATAATTTGAATAATTATACTATTCTATTATTGAATTTTATGACACCAAACCCTAGAAATTAGGGGTTTGGGGAAATTGATAGTAGTTGGAAAATTGATTAATAATAGAGTATAATTATATGTTATTATGGCCACATAGGTGCCGATTTTGTAGAGGAATGGTTTTGATTGCTTGTCTTGTGCAATTTACTATAAGGAAGGGACATTCTCTACTCAATACTTGGGAATTATGTGATACACGTATTGATTGTGATTTATTGTTGAACTGTGACTGTAACACCCCCATATATACCAAAGAGCCTTACAAGACCTCCTTAGTACATCGGGATGCTACCATCTCGGTTGCCCGAGGTAGTACATATAAAAAACAACCATAAAATAACAATACTTTATTAAATCAATAGTTTAACTCAAGGTTACATCAAATCAAATCCAGACGGCATACCGTCCTAGACCAAAATCAACTGATAAAGTAAAGATAACAATATGAAAGTCTATGACACTAGATAAACGCGGAAGCTAAGACTCAACAACGGCAATCCCATCAACTCCCCAACGCAAGCTCATCGAATTACCAATTAATCATAACAGTTTTAGAAAATACAAACGAGGTCAGTACTCCATAAGTCGGTCAATGTACAAGACAACAAAGTAATCATCAAAGTAACAGAAACCGGAGTGTCACCGCAACGGTCAGCTCAGCAGCATCAGGCTACCACCGTGACCTGCAAAACCACCTATTGATCCTAGACCGCAGCACTAGGCATCAAAATTCCATCTCAACGCAGTGAGTTTCCCGGAATATTAATGTGCACATCCCCCTCGCAGCAAGAGAACTACGAGAGGCGAACTCGGGGTGTGGTCTGTCTCCTGGTGGACCACCAAATAGTAACCAAGTATCACAACTCCAAACTCCAACCTGAACACCATTATCATCACAATAGTAACCATCATCATCATCACAATAGTAACCAATATCATCATAAAAAAGTAACACATCTCATGACAAAGATTAACATATAAAATACCGAGCAGGAAATTCTACCTTTTTGCAAATCCGCAGCAAATCACTAGAAATCTCCCTTGACAAAGTCTCCCATGAAACACCAACCTGCAACCTGTTCATTCATTAAAAATGAATGCCACAGTCAGTGGGGAGTAACTCATGGTTCTCCCAGTCATATCACATCAAAACGCACATACGCAAGTATAGAAACATGTATCATTATGCATACATACATATCATGCCGATTATAAGTAGAACATTTCATATTAACATTGCATAAGCATGCAAAACATCAATCGTATCATCATCATGCAAGATCGACTCGAGGAAGACTCCCCTTGGCAACCACATACGCACTAAGGGCTTGCATATCACCATTAGCGACACGTGCTTGAGAAGGTTCGGAACTAAGATTTAATAATAAGCTAAGATTTTTTGGGTGGATTCTTGGTTGCAACAAGAAGTGTTGGAGTAGGTGTCCTCCACAAATAGTGCGCCACATAATAAATCTTATTAAGGAATATAATTGAGATATTTATTGACTATATGTATAATTAATCAGTTGATTAACGTAAATTAATAACGGTTGGCTGACTAGAGTTTGACGTTATTGTCGTATGACGGCAATGATCAACTGATCCCTTTCGGTCACACCTAAAGGATGAAATCCAAATAGTAACTAATTATTTGTATATGATACGGTTAATTAGTATATTACATATATTCGATATGGACGAGAGTTAATTGTTAGAAATTGAGTTAAGAACTCAAATTCGATTAAGTTTATTTTTCAATTATGCGATAATTGACTAATAAATTTATATCTTATTTTAATACGATTAAATAAGATTTAACTTAGTAATTAATCGTTAAATTACTAAATTAGTTGAGGTTTTGAGATAGAGATAATTAGTTAATTATATTTACAAAGAGTTGTAAAATAAATTAACTAAGCATTGTGGGACCCATTATATATTGATATAATGGTAAAATATTACTTAAAATGTTAAGTACATATTATTCATTTATTTGTATCATATAATTGTTATATGATCAAATTAACACTTAATTATACAAGATAATTAAGCATATGATTAATAAGTATTTGTGGGACAAATATCAAAAATTAAAATGGATCAAATTAGGCCTCACATGGCCGGTTGGTATAGAGTTGGTAAGGTGATGATGGTTGCTTTTGTTCATGCTCACAAGTCACATATGATTATGACATGAATAGTAACCTAAAATCATTTCATTCAACACTACACTCTACCACTTTGCATGTGATTAAAATAAGCAAAATAAGAGCCATTTTTGGCTCACCATGACTGGCCATATTGCCTATAAAAGGGCAATATGGTTGATCATTTTATTTGTTCATTCTTGCTTGTTTTTCCTACATCTATCAAAAACCCTTCTTCTCACTAAAAACTCTCAAATACTAATATTTACTAAGTATTACTAGTGTAGTAATATATTCTAATATTAGTAGTATAATATCTATCTTATTATCTAGTTAATAATAAGAGTAGATTATTTGGGTTCATCTTGGTGCAACTTAGAGGAGATCTTCTAGTTTGGAGATTACTTGTGTTCATCCAATTTTATAGCTCAAGAACAACAAGAAGGAGTTCTTGTAGTGCCCATATATTTTCCATATCAATGTGAGGAAATTTCTTCTTTTATATAAATGTCTTTATATTTGCATGCAAGTTACATAGATCATTAAATACTAAATTAACAAGTAATTTAGTAACTAATTATAGGAGTCTAATTAAGGTCTATGGACATTCATGTGGTATCAGAGCTAGCTTGTAGCATGCATGTTCATTTTGGACATTTTTTATTAAAGTTATAAGATAACTAATAAATCCAAACTTTATGTTAAAATACGATTCTGACGAAAAGTTTTGGTGCATGTATACCTACTGACCTCAAAATGTTTGTGGTCAAATTAAGTGATTTTAGGGATTGATTTGCTATTTATTTTGATTTTTAGCTTTTAAACCGAGTTAACATGCATTTTATGAGTTAAAAGTTAACTAAATATAGTTGCATGTTGATTCTGGCCATGAAATTTTAATGTGATCTCACATGCATGTCTTACATATTGTATGTAAAATTTCGTGACTTTTTAATTAAGTATTGCATGTTTATTGATTTTATACGATAAAAGTCAATAATATGAGATTATAATGTTCATAAAATTGAAACGTCCTCTTATGGTCTTGAAATTTTTTGGTACATTTTACATTCTGATTTTGATCATCTCGGTGAAATTTCATAATTGTTTTCACTGTTTTACTATATTTAATGATTTTTATTTGATAAAACCATTAAATACAAAGCTATTTGTTCATAAAATTAATTAATATTTTTGAGCAAATGTTTTTTATTTTTATAGTTCCTGGAAATGTTTCAGAATGTACAAAATTTTTGGTTTCAAATTTTATGATGTTTATATTTTATTTTGGTTTTATTTCATAATTGTTATGATTAAACCGTAATATTTAGCAAATGAAATCAAATCAATCTAATTAATGACCAAAAAAATTAGTAGGGACTAATTTTGAGTTCTAAAACAGTTTAGTTAATTAGTTTGAATTTAAATGAGATTTAAATGTTGATATTGATTTTTAATGGTTAAAAATCAATAAATCCCGAAAAATTGAGCTACAATGAGCATGAATGTGTTTAGGACGATTTTGGCATGAATTTTGCAGCAATTTATTTTATTTATGGTTGAATGAATGAATGTCATTTATTTAATAATTTATGCAAATTTTGTACCTAGTATGGCCTAGTTATTTTTTAATCGTTATTACCCGTAATGTAAGGGAATAACGGTTTGGTTGTAATTTTATTGCGATCTCGTATCGCCGGTTTGTATAATTTTAATAATTTCATTTCATAGAATAAATGTATAATAGGAATTTGTTTATTTGAATATTTGTAATTATTTTTATGAAGACCGGTGACTCCCTCAAGATGGTGCCATTTTGGAAGGTGTTCCAAGTGAAGAGGCAAGGGACCAAGGAGTTGGTTTCCGAATTTGTAATTATCTAGTTAATTTGATTATCTAGGTGGCTATATTAGGATTTTATCGTTGCTTGGTTGCTTGCTTTATTTCCGCTCATGCCAAAATCGTCAAACATGCATTTTATTTTCCGATATTGTCAATTCAACGTTATTCACAATTCCCCGACTTAGTTCATTTATAGGGAATTAATAACTAAATTGACAAGATCTCTCACATGTTTAAAATTTGAGATTAGCCTTACCAATTAGTAACACCTATGAATCCCGTGTTCATTAGGGCTACCACGCTCGTGGGTCTCTTTTTACCTCGGGTAAGTAGGGAGATACGATCACAAGCTAAAATTAGATTGGAATCAACGAGATAAGCGTTATCTTGGGACTAGGAGATGGATTTAGTTGAAATCCGTCAACTAAGAGTTCTAAAGGGTAGAATTAGTCAAGTAATGACTTACCATTTCTAGATAAAGGTAGCATGCGATGACTATTTTTATTTAAAAATGGGTCTTGGAATCATTTATATAATTTAGTGAGAGGTCATTATATAAATGCTAAACTTGTTAAAAATGTTTTTCAAGTAAATTAACAATGAATGTTTATATATTTCTTTTTGTTGTAGTAACCATATTCGCACAATGTCAACATCATCAAACAATGCAACTTTGGGTAAGGACTCATGGTTGAGATCCGTCATGGACAAGTGTGTCCTGAAAGATGACAGAAGTAACTTCGTTGAATGGGAATCAAAGATCAAGAGTGCCGCGTTATCCGATAACGTTCTTCGCTACTTGGTCAAAGAGCCCCCCACCGAACCCGCGCCTAGATCATCCGCGGTGGTTCGGGCCGAATATGACCTTTATTTGAAGGTTGCAAATGACGTCAAGAATGTCTTGATTTGGTCAATCTCACCCAAACTCAAACTCCAATTGATATCACTTGATGCATATGCGATTTCACGAGGATCACGTCATGTTTTCCGCAAGCCCCTCAATTCTCCAATATGAGGCGGCTCCGTAATTCTTTGACACTAAGCGTCAAAGGGGCCAAAAGTTGGCCCACACGGGCTCAAAATGTGAAGCACGCGACCCCTTAGAGCGTCGAGGATGCAATTCCAAAGCAACTTGGTGTCGTGGGTAAGATCCTTCATTCACTCACACCTAAGTTCACCCAATTTAGGGTGAACTATAACATGAATGGCATGGACAAGAGTTTCCATGAACTCCATGCACTCCTCACCCAAGCGGAGAGGGACATGGAGGCTAATGGGAGCGAACCCAAGGATGTTCTTTCCATGAAAATGAAGAACATGAACCTTGGGGTGAGGAAGGACAAGGGAAAGGGTAAGACTCTTTTCAAGAAATCCGGCAAGGTAAAGGGCAAGGTCTTTTATAAGCCCAAGCCCAAAGCCAACAAACACGCGGAGGCGGATTGCTATTATTGTAATAGCAAAGGGCATTGGAAACGCAATTGCCCCCAAGTACTTGAAAGACAAGAAGGACGGTTATGTGACAACGTCAGGTAAAATTCTTTTATCACTCTATATGATAGATATTAACTTTGCTAGTACATCTTCTTGGGTATTTGATACCGGTTGTGGTTCTCACCTTTGTAATCATGTACAGGGGCTGAGGGACGCGGCAAGCACTAAGCAAGGGGTGACGTGGCCTTGCGCATGAGAAATGGAGCGTAAGTAGCCGCAGTTTCCGTGGGCACCTACGTTCTTCTTTTGCCTAATGATTTAGAGTTGTATTTAAATAATTGCTATTATGTACCAACTCTTACCAAGAACATTATCTCCATTTCCGTGTTAGACATGTAAGGATTTTCATTTTGCATTAAGAACAACTGTTGTACTTTTTCATTTAATGAAATGGTTTATGGCGAGGCCATTTCTATTGGAGGTATTTATGTTTTAGATATTGCAAAAGAGGTCTATCATGTAGAAAACAAGAAGCTCAAAACAGGTGAACCTAATCAATCATACCTTTGGCATTGTCGTTTAGGGCACATAAACGAACGACGCATAACGAGACTTGTTTCATCTAAAGTACTCAAACCATTCGATTACGAATCTTATGGCGTATGCGAATCTTGTCTTCTAGGCAAGATGACTCGTGCTCCTTTTACGGGAAAAGGGACACGAGCAAGTGAAGTATTAGGACTTATACATACGGATGTATGCGGTCCAATGACTAGCCAAGCTAGAGGTGGTTATTCACACTACTAACATCTTCGATTACTTTAACCGACGACTGAGTATACTATGGATATGTCTACTTGATGAGGCATAAAAGTGATGGTTTTGAAAAATTCAAAGAATTTCAAAATGAAGTAGAAAACCAATTGAATAAAAAGATTAAAACCCTACGATCCGATCGTGGTGGTGAATACTTGAACAATGAATTTGATTCACACCTAAAAGATTGTGGTATAGTATCACATTGGACTCCTCCTGGAACACCTCAATTAAATGGTGTGTCCGAAAGGAGAAATCGAACTTTATTAGATATGGTTCGATCTATGATGAGTCTAACAGAGCTTCCTGATTATTTTTGGGGTTTTGCTATCTTATCTGCAATATTTTCGCTAAATCGAAGCCCGACTAAAGCGGCAAACAAGACTCCATATGAGATATGGACAGGAAAAGTCCCTTATTTGTCGTTTATGATAATTTGGGGATGCGAGGCTTTTGTTAAGAATAAGTCCGACGATAAACTCGCACCCAAATCTGACAAATGTCTTTTTGTAGGATATCCAAAGGAATCACGTGCTTATTACTTCTACAATAAACACGAGGACAAAGTGTTTGTGTCTCGTGATGCAGTCTTTTTAGAAAATGATTTTATTTCTAAAAGACAGAGTGGGAGAAAATTTGAACTTGATGAAGTCCAAGAGCCACAAACTGAAAAGGACAACGAGGAAAACTTTCCCTCTTCGTCTGGCACGGTCATTATTCTTTTGGAACCTAGGAGGTCAAGCAGTATTAGTCATCAACCTGATAGATACCTTGGTATTATAGAGGAAGGTGATGACTATAATGTGTTACTTTTTGAAAGTAACGAACCTACTACCTACAAAGCAGCCATTTCTAATCCCGACTCAAAGCTATGACTAGGAGCCATGCAATTCGAAATGGATTCTATGTACGACAATCAAGTATGGGACTTGGTTGATTTACCTAAGGAGGTAAGACCTCTTCAGTGTAAGTGGATCTATAAGATCAAAAGTGGCATAGACAAACATAATGATGTTTATAAAGCTAGATTGGTGACAAAAGGTTTCACCCAAGTTCATGGTCTTCACTATGACGAAACCTTCGCCCCAGTCGCCATGCTTCGATCCATAAGGATTATCTTAGCGGTTGCCGCATTTCATAATTATGAGATTTGGCAAATGGATGTCAAAAAAAAAACCGCCTTCTTGAATGGGATTCTAGAAGAGGAAGTGTACATGACACAACCTGAAGGGTTTGTGGATCCATCAAACCCTAAGAAGGTATGCAAGCTTAAGAGATCCATCTATGGTCTTAAACAAGCATCCAGGAGTTGGAATCATCGTTTCGATCATGTAATTAAACAAAATGGTTTCACTCAAAGTGTCGAGGAACCATGTTTATACATGAAGTTTAGTGGGAGTAAAGTAACTTTCTAGTCTTGTATGTAGATGAACATACTAATCATTGGTATGATATTCAATGCTCCTTCTGTACAGGAGTGGCTGGAGACATTTCCAAATGAAAGACTTAGGAGAGGCCCACCAGTCGCCTCTTAGGTTCCGGATCTAATAGGATAGATCTAAAAGGATACTAGCATGACGTCAGAACTTATAATTGATACAATTCTTGATTCGATTCAACATGAAATACTCTAAGAGAGGCTTTCTTCCTATGGGAAGTGAGATCACTTTGAGCAAGTCAGAGTGCCCTACGAAACCCGAGGAGATTGAACGCATGAAATTGATCCCTTATGCATCTGCTGTTGGATCAATCATGTATGCTATGATGTGCACTCGTCCCGATGTTGCATATGCTTTGAGCATGACAAGTCGTTACTAAGCAAATCCAGGTGAGAGTCACTGGATAGCCGTAAAGAACATCCTTAAGTACTTGAGAAGGACCAAGCATTCGTTCTTAGTGTTTGTGGTAACACCCGGAAATGTACCCTATTTTTTCTAGTAGAAATATTTTACGAAATCTTTTCAGCAAATTTAAGTTTTAATTTGGAATTTAAAGTTTCGAGTCGAATTTAGGATTTCCGAGTTCGTATGTGGAATTTCCGCGAGATTCCATGAGAATCCCGTCTTAAGTCGTCTTTGACTTTTCTTGACTTTTGAGTCGTCTTTGACTTTTCGTGACTTTTGAGTCGTCTTTGACTTTTCGTGACTTTTGAGTCGTCTTTGACTTTTATTGACTTTTCCACTTAAATATCTCATACTCCTCACTTAACCTAATTCATTCAACACAAACACCAAAAACCATTTCTTCCTCCTTAAGCAAAATCAAATCTTGCCTCCCTCTTGATTTTCGATCTTTGAATCTTCATAGCTCTTTCGTTCTTTGATAGAATTCACGTAAGTTTTTCTCATTCTTCCCCTCTTAGCTTCCTCTATCCGTATTAGTAATAAAATTACCGTCTTTCTCGCTTTTTAAATTATCCGTCTTTCTCAAGGTGAAATATATTCATCTTTTATTACCTAATTGTAGGTGGAGACTACTAGGAAGGCTTAGTAATCGATTAAAGACGCGTAAAGGTAACTGTGAAGGGTTACTCGATATCATTTACGTGTTTTACATGCTTTATATGCTAGGATTCGTATTTAGAATACGATAAGTAAGTTAGGAATTATGTTATGGATAATGATTGTTGTTGTTTGATGATTG
>JAIUZE010013831.1:0-30668 GCA_022085475.1 Heliosperma pusillum
TTTGTGAATCTGAGATCTTAGTTTGTGAAACTCTTATGAAAACTCGTATGAAAACGATTTGAATAATTTATGATCAAGTTTCACAAAATAAGATATAAGATTCACAAAATAGCCACTAGGGTTCACAAAATAAGACATGATTGTGCGATACTTATAATAATCGTTCCGTCATGTTGAGTATTTAATTACAGCTAAGGTTTGTGAACCTTGACTTTTTGTGTTGTGAATCTTCGACCAAAGTTTGTGAAAGAATTTTATTTGTTAAAGGAGGGCAACAGTTTGTGAATCCTACAGCAAAGGTTTCTGAATCTGATATCTTAGTTTGTGAAACTCCTATGAAAACTCGTAAGAAAACGATTTGAACAATTTATGATCAAGTTTCACAAAATAAGATATAAGATTCACAAAATAGCCATTAGGATTCACAAAATAAGACATGATTTTGCGAAACTTATAATAATCGTTCCGTCATGTTGAGTATTTAACTACAGCTAAGTTTTGTGAACCTTGACTTTTTATGTTGTGAAACTTCGACCTAAGTTTGTGAAACTACTTGAAAATTAGGAATTTTCCTTCTTTAAGTAGGGCATCTTTTTGTGAATCCTACGCCTAAGGTTTGTGAATGTGGGATCTTAGTTTGTGAAACTCCTATGAAAACTCATGAATTAGGAATTTTCCTTCTTTAAGTAGGGCATCTTTTTGTGAATCCAACAGCCAAGGTTTGTGAATGTGGGATCTTAGTTTGTGAAACTCCTATGAAAACTCATGAATTAGGAATTTTCCTTCTTTAAGTAGGGCATCTTTTTGTGAATCCAACAGCCTAGGTTTGTGAATGTGGGATCTTAGTTTGTGAAACTCCTATGAAAACTCATGAAAGTGATTTGAACAATTTATGATCAATTTTATGATCAAGTTTCACAAAATAAGATATTAGATTCACAAATTAGGCACTAGGATTCACAAAATAAGATATGATTCTTGAATATGAGACTTGATTTGATGATTTTTTTTTTCTTAGGTGTTGATTCCAATGCGAACTCCAACAGAGAGGATAATGTTTCTGTTAATGCTCGTGTGGGTTCTGGTGAGGCTTCTGGTTCTAATGTTGGTTATGGTGAGGGTGGTGAGGGTTCTAATGTTGGTTCTGGTGAGGGTGGTGAGGGTGGTGAGGGTTCTAATGTCTTAACAACCCCTACAGTATTCACTATGTCTCCTATTTTATGTTACACACCGGGTGGCAGTGAGGAATGGATAAGTAGGGTTGAAGAGAAGTTTACACCTGTGATTTCCTATTAATAAATTACGTTGATTAATTTATGATATAAGTCTCAATTTTCATCAAAGTTGAACTTTTTTATCAACCTCGTGATTTCCTATTAATTACAACGTATTTTTTGACGTTTTGCGGCTCTGATTGTTATGGAGATTGTAGATATTACAATACTTCATGGTAATAGTTATATAGGAACAGGTATGTCGCGATTTTGCTGCTTTGATTTCGATTTTCTGAATCTAAGACTTGGTTGATTGAATCTTAAAATGACATTGTAATATTCTAGGTCTTTGTTAATGTGAAATAGAGACTTGATGTTGGTGTTTATGGTTGTTGTCTAATAAAGACTTGATTTTGTGATTATTATAATAGTCGCTCCGTCACGGTGAAAAGTTAGTTATATAATGCATTGCATATATGTTTGTTTCTTTGTGAATCTAGAACCTGTTTTTGTGAAACTTAGACATGATTTTGCGAAACTTATAATCATCGTTCCGTCATGTTGAGAATTTAATTATATGATGCATATATAGTTGTTTTGTTGTGAATCTAGGAAATGATTTTGTGAAACTTAGACATGATTTTGTGAAACTCGTAACATTCCCTCTGTTAGCAGTAATATGTTTTTTTTGTTTTTTATGTTTGATTTGTTGTTAACCCGTGACTGATTCTTGAATATTTATTACCATCGTTGAGAATCCTAGCCAATATTTTTCCACATGAGTATCTAATTAAATGTTTGTTTCTTTACACAGGAAGATACATCTCTAGAGGAAGAAGAGGAATAAGCGGAATAAGCGGAATAGAGAGTTAAGAAGCGAAATAGAAAGTGATGTATTCCCAGGATGATGAGGATTGAAAAAAAACAATATTTAACTACTTTTCTTTTATGTTTGATTTATTTTGGTTTTCAACTCAAGTATTTGGGAATATGTTTTTGGTTAGCATTTGATGATTTTGTAGTATATGATGATTTTGTGAATCGTAGACCATATTTTGTGAAATATAGACATCAACTTGTGAAATCGTTTTATTGAAAGTTTATTATTTCAAATTTTGTGAATCCTAGACGTAATTGTGTAAAACCTAAGTTTGATTTTATGAAACGTGTGTGATTTTGTGAAACAGAGACATCAGTGGGTGAAATCGCTTTAATTTAAAGGTTACTATTTCATATTTTGTGAATAAAATATGTAATTGTGTTATGATTCCTTTTACGTGTGAAATTTCTTACACATAAATTTCTACACTCACAACAAGAAAGTCAAAGATTCAGAAATGTTAGCTATAGGATTCACAAACAACTGCCATACTTTGACAAAACAAATTTCTATTTGCACAAGAGTTTCACAAATTGAGATCCTAGTTTCACAAATGACTGCCCTACTTTAACAATCAAGGATTAGCCGTAGGATTCATCACATAGATTAGCTGTAGGATTCACAAACTAAAAGGCCAAGTTTCACAAAGTCAAATCCTATTTTTAAAAACTAAGTTTATAGATTCATAATTCAAAAGTGTGAGATTCACAAACTGGGGTCCTAGATTCACAAAAGTGCAAGTTGATCTGCTTGTCTACTAAATAATTACCTACTTTTGTGAATCGTTTCTCTTATACAAAATGTTGCAGAATAATACTTATACACACTGTTGGAGACACATGTCTACTAAATTATGGAGTTACATCTAAGGATTAACACAATCTGAATTGTCTTAATCCCTTGATCCCTTGATCCCACAGTCTTGATCCCTTGATCGCACCGTCTTGATCCCTTGATCCCACCAGCACAACACAAAACTTTAGGCAAAAACCTATACCAACAAAAATAATCAACGATATACAATTAGTTAAAATTATATACCAAAGTTACATATAAAATTAAAGGAAATGACATCAATTTTAAGACGAGGATTTTTTCAAAATATATATGTTTATGGTGAACAGAAAAAAAAACAAGTTGAATTACTATTTTCATATGAGTTTCACAAACTAAGATCCTAGATTCACAATATAAAATGCCAAGATTCACAAACCTTAGCTGTAGGATTCACAAACCTTAGTTGTAGGATTCACAAACCTTAGCTGTAGGATTCACAAACTGATGCCCTACTTTAACAAAGAAAATTCCTCCTTTGCAAGTAGTCTAACAAACTTGGGTCGGAGATTCACAACACAAAAAGCCAAGGTTCACAAACCTTAGTTGTAGGATTCACAAACTGATGTCCTACTTTAACAAAGAAAATTCCTCTTTTTCAAGTAGTTTCACAAACTTGGGTCGAAGATTCACAACACAAAAAGCCAAGGTTCACAAACCTTAGCTGTACGATGAATTAGTATATTCACAGCAGTTTCACAAAGTAAGGTTCATGACTCACACCACAAAGTCCAAGATTCACAAATCTTAGGCGCAAGATTCACAAAATAAAGGCCTACTTTCACAAAGTCAATTCTTATGTTCACAGCAGTTTCACAAACTAAGGTCTTAGACTCACACCACAGAGTCCAAGATTCACAAACTAAACCCTAAAAAAGGGAGGGTGAACCCCTATCAAGGGTGAATAGGATCATAAGGGGTAGAATACTAAAATCACAGAAAAGAATACTAAAGTGACAGAAAAACACACAAATTGAATATGCATTCCAGAATCATTATTTGCAACCGCGGCATTGCAACACTTCCTCCGTCATCATCAACAACATTAGTCGATAAAAGCATTGTAAAATCATCAATGTAAATTCTCAAACATTTGCAATAAGTGACGGGAAACCATGCTAAAATGACAGTCACTCAATTAAAACTTTAATACACAAATTAATCGAAATCAATTATACAGCAATTACAGAAATAATGAAATCAAATAATAGAAATCAAAGAATAACATTACAGAAATAATGAAATCAAATAATCGAAATTAAACAAGAGGATTACGACAATTTTCATACCTTAATTTGAAGCAATTATACAGCAATTGACAACAAACGATGAGCAAAGACATTGACATTACGAAGTTGATGAATTGAGGAGAGAGAAATTCAAGGAGAAGTGTAGCACAGTTAAAGCAACGTTCTTATCATCGGAAAAAACTTCATCGGAAACATCGAACACTGTCGAAGTTCGTCGTCGCGGAGATTTGATTGAAGAGAGCGAGAAAGGAAGAGAGAGAAAGTGGAGAGAGGAACAAGTATACGTATACTTTGATTGTCAATTAAGGTGTGGGTGGGAACTTATTTGAGAGTTGAGGTGGGGTATTTGGTAATTGACGTGGCGAAATCTTGTGTGTCAATTCTAATTATTTTGGATGGTTGGGATGGGTACAGCCGCCTTACCCTAAGAAGGGTGTCTCACATGATTCAATTTCTATATATATATATATATATATAATTAGGATCACGTGAGTCCACCCTATCTTTTTGAGTCCGTGAGTCCAGAAAACAATATCACAAGCTATACTAAACAATATCACGGGATATACTATACAATATCACACCACTGAACCACTTTTTCGCCCACTATTACTAGCTTTTTGTTTCATACTTTAGATGAAGACGAAAAAAAAAGGAAGGAGTATCTTATTCAGATACAGAAGATTAACACTGAAATACACATACAAAATCATTCTACAAAGCTTTTTGTGCAGAAGATGGTATGTGTTGATGATCGACAATGGCTAAAGACATTTAAATGACGATACAAGATTGTTGGAGAAGTAGGGGTAGAAGGAGAAGAAGGAACTAACATGGATAGTAAGATTGTGTCGACAATGTTATTGAAAATGCATTGATTGATGTAATTTTGTAAGAGTAGTATACTAATGTATGAATGAACTAGATATGCTGCTGGTATTTTGTGATATTGTTTATGAACAACAATGATATTTTATCTTATATGTAGTGATATTGTTTCTCAATGACAAATAGTTTGAGGGTAACAAGATTCGTTTTTAATGTGATATTGTTTCAGCTAAATGTGATACTATTGTGTGTGAATTGTGATATTTTTTTGATAATTCTTATAGTAAAATATCAATTGATACTTATGAAGATATCTATTGTTCCTTATAAATGATTGAAAAATGGCACAAAGATAGAAATTTGATATCGTTAATTGCATAGTGTATTATGTCAACAATATAAAATCTACAACTGAGCAAAGCTAGTCAAATGCTCAAAGTCACACGCCTACAAACTCTTCTGCTTCTTCTAGTTAGTTGTTAATATTAGTCAAATATAGTTCTTATTTTCTAGCCTTCTATAAGCTATCTATTGTTTACTGCTTCCTCCATTCATAACCAAATAGTGTCAAAAACCATATCATGTGATATTGCTTGCTATAACGCGTGATATTGTTTACAATATCTTGTGATACTTATAAAGATATATATTTTTTATTTAACTTACTCCGTACAAAACATAATAAAAAAGGGCAAATTATGATACAATTATGATATTGTTATTGAGTTACTCTAAAAAATTTTTTCTAACAAACTGTATTACTTTATCAAAGTTATAAGAGTAACGTAGTTCTAACCAAAAATATAAACAATCTTCAGGATATGATATTATATTGTTGTTGGTAAAGTATGATATTCTTTTCAACATTATGTGATATTTTTATACACTGGTTGTGATATTGTTCCATAACATTACAAAAGAAGAGGCATTTAAAGTCTTGTATGACAGTGATATTGTTTTGTATACGATGTGATATTGTTTATAATAACTTGTGATATTTTTTCTAAAGTATCACAAAAATAAAATACAGTTAAAAAATTCGACTGAAGTTTTCTGATATTGATAAGGAAAAATACAAAAATGAGACAACTTAAGATAAAATCTAGGCATAAGGAGTTTTTCTTTATAAGAGAAATGACTAAAAAGGACGATTTGCTAATTTGATGTAGTGTTGACTTCTTGAGCATGTACACGAACACTTAAGAACCCTCTCCAAGCGAAGAGATCTGCAAAAAGAAAAAGAAAGAAAAAAAAAAGCATTAAAGAAAAGAAAAAGAAAGAAGAAAAATGCATTAGAATAAACAATTTATGATAATGCGATACTTTTAAGAGTAGCATGTGATACTAATTCAAATTAATTATAATGAAATAAATGTGATACTATTAAAGACAGCGTGTGATACTAATTTAGAATAATTAAGTCAACAATAACAGGTGTTTAAAAAACTAGAGTAAAACACAAAAATGAACAAAACCCATGCTAAATACATAATATTGTTAACAATAAAGTGATGCTATTTTACATTAATTAAATTTAAAATAATAGACATTATTAAGCTTAAAAAGGAAAAAAACAAAGAAGAACAAACATAGAAGAATACATTACAAGATATGATTGAAAATAAAGAACTAAGATGAAAAAAACAACAATAACAGGATGAAGAAAAACGAAATATAAAAACGAGATGATTTAAAGACATAAATTCGAATTATATCCTCAATCACAATACAAAAACAACATAGATTAACGAAATCAATTGAAAATAATAAACAAAGAAAACAATATAAACGAAATAAATTAAAGTTGTGATGAAAAACAATACCTGACATTAGAAGAAATGAAATTATGAAGAAGTTAGGTCATCAAATGAAATTGAAGAACAATTGATTGAAGAAGAAATTGATTGAAGAAGAATGAACAAATGAACAGGCAGAGGGTGATGAAGATGAAACATAATTAGGTTATCAATTTTTAGAGAGAGAAACAGAATGAAATAGAATGATAAAAAAGCTGTGAGATGAGGGTTATATAGTAAGACACAAAATGACGAAAATAACCTTCCTTGTAATCTCAGCCATTAGATCTCCTTTGATCTAATGGTTAATATTAGGACTCATGGACTCAAATAGTTAGGGTGGACTCATGTGATCCTAATTCTATATATATATGTGACACCCTCAAATTTGCGGAAAGAAAAAAATTTAATTTAAATACATAAAAGATAATAAAACATAACGAAGGTGTCATAAAATAAAAAGGGTCATTACAAAACGGAAATAATATTCTACAAAAGAAATATACAAGACGGGAGACATATCTCCCGTATAAATACGGAATGAAAAGAGTATATAATAATATACAATCTAAGAACCGAATATAGGGCCAAGGTAAATACTTCGCTCGCTAGCTCGTCAATGTACCCCAAATATGCATTCACCACCTGTTCGACCGCATTAAATATAAACACGGAAGCCACAGTCAGTGGGGAGTAACTCCGAGTTCTCCCAGCCACGAAATGTCGAGTTAAATGAAACATGAAAACATAAAAGCAATGTATATATAAAATACAAAACCTTAACACATATGATATACTTTTCATGTTATGAAACAGTTAACTAACATATAACCTATCATATGAAAGCTATCATGTGAATCCGATAATAAAATATAACTCGAGGTAGGGAAGCTGGTATGATGGCTCAGCGGTTACCAAGTAACATGGCCCTGATAGACTCAAACCCTAATCAACACGTAATCATGTGAATCAGTTAACACTCGGAATCCAAACTCTATCAATCTAGGCCGGCTTGCACTCACCTTCTAAACTCATAGAATCATACAACATGAAAGACAAATACGTCTAAAACAGGCATAAGTTTCTTAGCACCGTCAATAGTCATCTGTAACTCGAGGCTATACCACAAGGTAGGAAAACATCCTAGTCCTAGACTGATCAGACCTAGCGACAACAGCTATTCCGTTCCCCGTCCCATGACATAACCGTCTATGAGAAACTCTACTAGGCGACCCCCTAAGCAGAGATGGCTAGTACTTACGCTGGCTCCAGTCCCAAAACGGATCAGGCAGCCATGCCCCGACTTGGATATAAACCCACCAAGCCGAGACACAAAAGCTATCAAGCATGAACTATATGCTCGTTAAAGATAGTACGGGCCTATCAATGTCATGGTCCAAGATACTCATTTAGAATTAGAATGGTCAAGCCGCCATATACTCATAATTCTCTATGGGTACTTAGTCAACACGACACCAACCATATAATTAAACAGTCACGGGAAAAACATCCTATCATGTGACTAATTGCATATAAATCATATTCAAATAGCATATCGCCTCATATCTACTAAGGCTCATTCATTCATTCATTAAATAAAACCTTACCTGAAGACAAATCCCCGACCCGAGTCCCGCGACGAGTCATCAGTCACAACGGGGCTGACTAGATCGTAGTTTGACCAAACCCGTTTGGTCAAACCGGCTAGAAACAGAGTCTTAGCCATTAAGGCTTGAACATAAGAACATCATATTCATTTCATACTATTTTATTCTAATTTCTAGCATGTGAATTATTAATTCTTACGAAACCCGCTTGACTTAAAGAATATCAAATTAAACTACAATCTCATGCTATAATTTCTAACATGTGAGAAATAATAATATTATGAAAACCGTTTAATTAAATAATTTACTTATTAAAATTTCCCACTTGCTAAATATTACAAAACATGATATAATAATAACAATAAACTCAAAAACCGTCACAAGCCCAAAGGAGGGTCACGGGTCATGGGCTGGACCGGGGCTGGACTGGGCCCACGGGCTGGTTTGGGCCGGTTTTGGTCAACATTTCTAAAACCGTTTCTTAATATTTCCCGCATGCTTAACATATTTAAAACCCGTCAAAACAACAACAAAACAATCAAGTATCGACACAAGCCCAAATGCCAATTAACGGATCAACCCAGACCGGCCTGGACCGGGCCTGAACCGGCCTGAACCGGCCTGGTTCTCGTCCACCACACACGGCCACCACCAACAACAACCCCAAATTTATTCCTAACATGTTTTAATTAACAACCATCCATTTTAACAACCAATTCAACCATCATTCATACAAAAATTATGATTTTGAATAAATCATCCAACATATCAAAAACACTAAATATGTTAAATATTCATAAAACTTAATAATAATAACAACCTAGTATGTTACTACTTAAAACCGTAAATAACAAAAACAACAACAAAAAGAATGTGACATTAATTCGTCGAGTAACTCGGTAATCGTTACCTTAGCTAGCACAAAACCAAATAGCACCAAAATAAGACCTAAAAACCCGTCTACTAATCTTCTTCTAAAATATACGAGTCACCAAACTCGTCTTCATAATCTTCTCCTATGAGAAATGACAAAAATAACATTATTAGTATTAAAACTTGATTTCAACAATTTAAAGTGTTGAAAACGATTTTGTCGGAATTGAAAATGAAACGTACATGGAGATGAAGAGCGGAGAGGAGACTCTAGAAATATAATTTAGAACGGATTAGGACAAGTAACGAAGGTCTTGTGACGATTTTGCTCAAGAACGATCAAGAACACGAAGAACGATTATGATTATATTAAAGAAGGTATTAAGTAGATATTAAGTTGGTTTAATGAAAATTAAAAAGATAATGAGTGAGTAAGAGTGGGAGGTTGGGCCGTGTATTATAGGGAATAAACGGGAGTCGGGTTTTGAACTTGTTGTTACGGGATTGACTCGGGTTTTATAAATATATTATGGTAAATATCTAGATATTATTAGATATTATGTTAGTTTAATCAAATATCTAGATATTATTAGATATTATGTTAGTTTAATCAAAAGAAAGGCAAATATCTAATCCTAAGAGAAGAGAGGAAAAGCCGTGTGGGAGAGGAGAAATCGGGTCTGTTTTTAAGCGATTTGTTGCGGAATTTAAATTGACAGATCGATAAAGTTACAAATATCTTAGATATTTGTATTAGTTTAATCAAATGAATCAAAAGATCTAAAATGAGGAAAAAGGGTGACTTGGGCGTGTGGCCCCTTGTAGGAGTCGGTTTTTGGGTTTGTTTCGGGACTTAAGTTGACTCGGGAATAGTTAAATGAAGTTCGGGTTTAAACCGTATAACCTACTCTTTAATTCCAAATAAATTCAAAATAATTATATTAAATTATCATAAATTCAAATAAATCGTAATAAATTAAAATAAATTAAATTTATTACTTTTCAAATATAATTTCGGTCTTTCAAATTACGGGTTGTTACACTTTGAGTAAGGATTTTAATGATAGTTTTGTAAAGAATAGAGCAACAAGAGATGGGTCTGTAATCAAGGACAATACTACTAATCAAATTATTTGGAATCAAGGTAATCAAAGTTATATTAGCATGCTTGCTCATTTTCCCTGATTTGAAGAAAGCCTGGACAGCATTGCAGAAGTCATTCCCAATATATATTCCTAGGAGGCTTTATATAAACAGAGGAAAACCCATCAGGTCTAGGGCTCTTGTCAGAGCCAATAGCAAAAAAGGCAGCCTTAATTTCATCATTCTCAACAGGTCTAATGAGACCCTCAAAATCACCCTTCATCAAGCCGTTATCCATTCGAATATAATCAATATCAAGAGGAATAAAATTAGTAGCCTTACCAAGAAGACCTTCATAATATTCCACAAAAGCATTAGCAACCTCATTTTGACCTATCTTGTCATCCCCTTTACTGTCTTTGATATGAACAATGATTTGTTGACACTTCCTCATTTTAATTCTAGCATAGAAGTATTTAGAAGAAGAGTTATTATGAGATATATGAAGACTCTTAGATTATTTTTGTCTTAAGATGTTTTTCTCAATATTCCACAACTTAATGAACTTTGCAAGCAAAGTCTTCTTTTGCTCAGGCAAAGAAGGGGATAGAGGATTGCTTTGATGAGCAAGCAAAGTCTTCCTATGCATCTCTTTCAGATTTTGCTTTACAAGCTTGAGCTTAGAAAAAAATTTAAAAGAGGAAGAGCCCCGAACAAGAGTATTCCAAGCATCCTTCACAGTATTATGATACTCAGGGTGATCAGTCCAGCAATTAAGAAAACTGAACCTAGAACCTTTAAACTCATCATTAAGAATAGTAACAGTGAATGGAGAATGGTCAGAGACCCTAGCAGGGAGAAAATTAGCAGAAGTAGCAGGGAAAGAAGTATGCCAGTCAGCATTGACCAAAGCCCTGTCAAATTTAGACTACACAATGGTATCAACATCATGTTTATTAGTCTAGGTGAACTCACATCCAATACCCTGAAGGTCATCAACCTGACACCTAAGAAGGCAAGAATTGAAGTCCAGAATATCATCCAAATGGGGAAGAGAATTACTAATCCTCTCAGAGACATCCCTAACAACATTAAAATCTTCCATCATGAGCCAACAGTCAACAGACTGCCTATGACTGATAAGAGCATCCTAAAGAACCTGTCGCTCATTAGCATCATTACTAACATAGATGATGGTAAGATAGAAAACATGATTTGCAGCATGATGAATAACTCTACAGTGAAGAAACGATAGTAATGGTACCAAGATTCCAAACAACTCAAACCCTCCCATTATAATGGTGATCATAGCTACAAAGAACTTTGTAGTCTTTAAATCTACTATTGATAATTATTTTTGCTTTATTCACCTTAATCCTAGTTTCAAGCAACCAAAGGATATAAATATTATTATCAGCCAGGAAGTCAAGGACCTCTTGCTGCTTGAGAGGGTCATTACCCCCTCTTATGTTCCAAGTGGAGATCTTCATTTACCTCTGTTAGGACTTAGGAGGAAGAACTCCCACTGAGAGATGCTGGCTTATCTATGCAGTCAGACCAGGAGACTGACTTAGAAAAAGGCCAGGGGATAGCCCTCTCTTAAGGCTATTTGAGGTCTTATCCCCTCCCCTTCCTTGACACATTCTTGATGCATTACAACAGGCTGAGGAAGGTCATGAACATGCACCTAAGTACCCTGATAACCCTCTTCATTACTTGCTGAGGTACCACCTAGTGACAAGGATCCAGTAGATAAATGTTCCTTCAATATCACATCAGAAAAACAGTCTGCCTGATCCATTAGTGATTCAAAGCTATTAGAGGTAAAAAAAACTTTTAGATGTAGATGAAGATGCTCTCTTCAAGGCTATTTGAGCATCTGCATCCTTATCCCTCGTGCTGCATTCTTGATGCTTTACAGTAACAGACAGTTTAGGAGTAACTATAGGGCCAGTTTCTCCCAAGATGCTTCTTGTTGAGGTACCACCTAGCAAGCAAGGTTCACAACCAGATTTAGGAAGGGAATCCATATGCTGTGGTTTAGAAACAGTCTTTGGTATATTCTTCTTACAAGTCCTGTCCTGATGTCTCATTTTTCCACATCTCTTGCAGTAGAGTGGAATCCATTCATACTCGATCCTCTGTTCAGAAGGGCCAAAAGGAGTATTGAGACAAATTAAAGAAGGCAAAGTAGCAGAAATGTATGTTTCCACCATAACCCTAGCACAAGAAAGCTTTGCCTTACAAGTTGTGTGTAGGTATGCAAACATGGGTCTCTCAACTTGGCTTGTCAGTTTGCTCAGCACAATACTGGACCATAAATAAGGGTCCAAATCAGGGAAAAACACCCAAATAGGTATAATGGAAACCTTCTCCATCACTATGGAAAAAGAAGGAGTCCACCACTTAAGAATAAGGGAATTAGCATTAAGTTTCCAAGGGCCATGTTTAAGGACATTGTTCATCTCCAATTCAGTAGAAAATATGAAGCTAAACCAGCCCTTCTTGAAATACTGGACTATGGGCTTAGCAAAACCACTCCAATTCTTTGCCACAAATTCCTCCATCTGTTTAAAGGATGGCTTCATACCAATTACATGTCACATTAAAGTAACTTGTCATATTTTCAGCTCATCTTGGAAATCATCCAATTCCACCTCAATGTCAGTGGAGTTTTTTTTTCCTCATGAAAGAACAAGTTCATTCCAACTTGTTTTTGGGCTTAACAATGTCAGACCATTTCTTTCCAAAATTCCTCCCTTCATTACCCACGTCAGGTTTAGGAACAGACATAGGCTTAGGAGAGACAGAGACAGAAGCAGTATTGCCCATAGCATTACCCAAACTATCAGCAGCAGAACTCACCAAATTTCTGGGTTCTTCTGAAACTGTAGGGATAACACTAGGACTGGCAGCAGGAACATTCAAATTTTTGTCCATAACATCAGAAGAATTAGAAGTTAAGGGTGGATTAACAATGGTGAGTCTAGGAATATAATAATTAGGAGCATTCTTATTAGTCACATTTTTAGGAGTAACAATCTTATTCTTAGTCCAAGAACTTTGTATCGCATCAACAATAATATCATTCAAGAAAAATTTGTGAGAGGAAGGTTTATGGGTTTTGTACGAAGTATTTGAATCATTTACAATTTTTTCATTGGAATGATTAGCAAAGCTAGAGGAAACTAATAGTGTTCTTATCTTGGGTTGACGACCTCTCCCTCGCGTCATCGTTGAGGATGAGTTCATCAATACCGGAGTAATTACAGAGAAAACGGTTTTAGAGAGAGAAGTTTCATTTATCTAAACTCTATTTATTTATATTTTCTTTTAGATTTTTTCATTATTTTCATTATTATTTCTCTTATGAATTTTCAATTGTAAAGCAAAATAAAGTATTAAGCCTTTTTTAATGTGATGCATGCCAAGTTTTATAGTTTAAAGTATATAATTTTATATTCAGGACAAAAGAGCTCACCTAAGTATTTTTTTCCTAAACATTTATGTATAATAAATTTAGTAATTGAATAATCTATATTTTTGGATATCAAATTTTGCTAAATGATTCAAGCGTCATTTTTTTATGAAAAAATATTAATCTCACTAATTTAGCTTGATTGGTGTTAAGGGTTTGATTAATAAGTGTTTTTTTTTCATTTTGTGGGCAAGGCAGATAAGAGGACAAGAAATGTAAACTTTATTTGGTCAATATTAGTGCCCACCAAAGAGAAATGCAAAAATAACATGTTAGAATTTGATGATGTGGATCAGATCAATATGGCGGGTACTAATGTTTATGGTTTACTAGAATGAAGATATTATAATATTCAGAAGAAAAGAATTCACCTGAGTTTTTTTCAAAAACATTTATGTTTAATAAATTTAGTAGTTGAATACTCTATATTTTTGGATATC
The DNA here is from genome assembly GCA_022085475.1 of Heliosperma pusillum. Classification (NCBI taxonomy): domain Eukaryota; kingdom Viridiplantae; phylum Streptophyta; class Magnoliopsida; order Caryophyllales; family Caryophyllaceae; genus Heliosperma; species Heliosperma pusillum. Next base: position 14,284 of record JAIUZE010013831.1, read on the forward strand.
ATCTAAAACTCTATGTTTTTGCTAAATGATTTAAGCGACATTTTGTTTATAAAAAAATATTAATCTCACTAACATAGCTTGATTGGTGTTAAGGGTTTGATTATTCAATATTTTTTCCCATTTTGTGGGTTAGGCAGTTAAGAGGGCAATAAATGTAAACTTTGTTTTGTCAATAATAGGGCCCACCAAAGAGAAATGCAAAAGGAACAAGTTATTTGATGATGTGGATCAACATGGTGAGTTTAAATGTTTCTATTTTAATAGAATGGAGATATTTTAATATTCACAATAAAAGAACTCACATGAGGGTTTGTTTCCCTAAACTTTATATATAATAAATTTAGTAATTGAATACTTTATATTTTTGGATATCATCTAAAAGTCTATATGTTTGCTTGCTAAATGATTCAAGCGACATTTTTTTTATGAAAAAATATTAATCACACTAACTTAGCTTGATTGGTGTTAAGGGTTTGATTAATCAGTATTTTTTTTCCCATTTTTTGGGCAAGGCAGTTAAAAGGGCAAGAAATGTAAACTTTGTTTGGTCAATAATAGGGCCTACCAAAGAGAAATGCAAAAAGAACATGTTATTTGATGATGTGGATCAATATGGTGGGTTTAAATGTTTGTGTTTTAATAAAATAGAGATAGAGATATTTTAGTAAATTTATGTATTAATAAACTCACCATACCTTTTTTTTTCTAAACATTTATGTATAATAAATTTAGTAATTGAATACTTTATATTTTTTTATATCATCTAAAACTCTATATTTTTTTCTAAATGATTCAAGCGACATTTTTTTATATGAAAAAGTTTTAATCTCACTAACTTTGCTTAATTGGTGTTAAGGGTTTGATTAATCATTTTTTTTTCCCATTTTATGGGCAATGCAATTAAGAGGGTAAGAAATGTAAACTTTGTTTTGTCAATAATAGGACCCATCAAAGAAAAATGCAAAAAGAACATGTTATTTGATGATGTGAATTAATATGATGGGGTCAAATGTTTGTGTTTTAATACAATTGAGATTCTTGAGTACACGAATTTCACGGATAACAAAACTAATTATAATATACAAAGTATAAGGTAAATTCTTGAACACGTGAATTTAAAACCCAGAATTTAATGACACAACTAGGAAAACAAACTAACAACACATGCTAATGAGATCTAGGATATTTAAGAAAAACCCTACCAAACTTAACCGATGCGTCAAATAAATACTATACTTGTACGTATTCATCATCAGCAAAACTACAGATGAATCCAACACACCTGGATTGACAAAGGTAAAATTTGGATTGGCGCCTAAAAGATCAAATTTACTTTCCTATATACTAGTACAGTATATTTTAGGATAAATTCATGAAAACCTAATCTTTATATACCAAGCTTCCAGATTCATGAAAACCTACTTTATATACGAAGCTTCCAAATTACCCCATTATATGTGTTTTTTTTATAAAACAATTACGACTACTATATGTACCACCTATTTGCATTTATATTAATACCACTTTATGATTTCCAAAAAAAAAAAGGAATGTTCATGTAGAAAATGAAATGTTTCCCTCAAATATAACATGAATAGTCTATTTTATCTCCCCTTAAATAGTTTACCTCATACATGGAATATTTAATATGAATTCATTTTTCCATAGATTTAACTCGTTCAATGGACTCTCTCTCTCATTTTTGTTTTTTTGTTTTTCTCAAAGTTCACCCACTAATTTTGTTACAACCCGACCCAAAAGGTGGATCGGAAGCGGTTGCTAATAGTCGCTCGTCAGGATGTGTGGTTTCACCCGGTCAATTGTTATCCTTTCATTTTGGCACAAATAACCAGAAAGAGCGATGGACCACTTGTGGTTTTACTTAAAGGAAGAATAGTGGACAATAATTCTATTGGTTGATCAAATTAGTCATAGAAAACATTCTTAATATAAAAAGGATAACAATTCATTGAGAAACCCTAAAAAGAAATATGAGAACAAATGACTGAGACGGATGAAGTATACATTAGAAGATGTATAAATTTTCCTTACTTATATAATGCCTAAAAAGCAAACGTATACAATCAAATGAACAAAAGAAGTAGTAGTTTTTATTGGTACATTTCAACCTCGCCCTAAGATATGAGGTCCCGAAATTGTGCTCATACAATCCATAAACACTAAAGTGAAAATATAATTAAAACCTGGTACACATAGAAACAACATAGAGGGACCCAGATACTAAAACGTTTCTCCTACTACCTGACACGTATTAAAATAAGACTGTTAGTTGGGTTACGAAATTATTTAGTCCTCGTTCGGTTGCCCTTTCAATTCATGGGAAATTTAAAATCCCATGAATTGTAAAGAGGAGAAGGTGTTTGGTTGCCACTTTTTTGGCAAAATGTAGGCATTCAATTTTCCTAGGAGTTCTGAATGCCTACATAATGGAGGAATTGAACTACATAGTCCCCAATTCCTGTGGAATTAAACTCCTGCATGAGCAACCAAACAATTTTTCCGAATTCATATGATTTTGCATGTAGTGTCGTAACTTGCAGGTAAAATGTATCAATGGTTATTGTGAAACTCTACCATTAACCATTGCGGTAGCTTATATATGCAAAAAAAATAGCTAAAACCTGCTCTAAGCGGTACACAAAATATTGCATCTCGATTTCAGTTTTGACCAATACTACTTCACCCCCTTAAAATGTGGTTAAAATAATAGCATTTCAACATTTAAAGTCACGGTGGAGCGAAAAATCTTCGGTTATACTTTGTGTACAAACTCTTTCTTGCTAGTGATTTTGATCACAAGTTCATTTAATTCGTGTTTTAAATTCAAAATCGGTTTGAGCTCGTAATCGATAGAATGTGAGTCGGGAATACGGAGTATATGCTCATGTATAATCGAATTCCGAATTCATGTATCCTAATCGAGGTGTGGCCTGTCCCTGATCGGGGATGAGTGTTTTCTAATTTCCTTTCTTCGATTTGGTCTGAGATAGTTGTGTCCCCGATCGGGATTGGTGACCCTAAACGGAGTTGGGTGTTTCTTGGTACGAGTGCCCTATGTTCGATGTTATGTTCTTGTTGGATAATTGGCGACAATATTTATTACGTTCTGATTAAAACGTAAAACCAGATTCTTATCCTTCGAATTTAAGGAATTATTTATCGTAAATGTTATGCCTATAAATATAGGAGATAGTGAGAATCATAAACATATAAAAAATTCTGATTTTGCATTTTCATAGTAAAACAAATGGGCTTTTTAGGTTTTGATCTTTATTCTAAGCCTAAGATAAAGGAATCGTCTTATCCTTAAGAGATTTCGGAAACCTATGACAAGTCGGGTCGAAATACTATACGGAAAGCGCGTTCTTACAGTATTCGATTGGGTTATACAAAACCGTCTTCTACATTTTTTTCCATTCATTTTTTTTAATTGTTTAAATTACTAGTGTATAATTTGTATTTAGTTTTAGATACTAAAACTACAACGTTGTTAGAGTATTTTACTGCATTGAAATGGATTCAATCAAGGACATGACTTCCAAGTTCAGGAAATTGGACAAGTGTGAAGTTGTTGATTTCCTTCGATGGAAAAAAAAGATGCACTTCCTTCTCACCGCTTTGAAGATTTATTAATACGTGTCGTTTGCGCATACAAATTAGTAATTTATAATACCTATATAAACCTCAAAAATATAAACATAGTAAAAGATAAGTAGGGTCGATCTCATGGAGAGACTGTAAAAACTAATTAACTACTTTGTAATATTGATTAACTAACTTACATATATACTTTTATTTACGGCTATTAACATATTTACGATAAAGGGGGGGGGGGTGAAAATCCTAGACCTCTAATTAGACTCCTCTAATTAGTTTATTAAATTACATTAACTTAATGATTTAGGATCTAGTTATCATGCATGCAAATATAAAAGCATAAAAGAAAAGATAAGACGAAAACATCCTTACATTGGGTATTTTCGGTTCAATGTGGGCACAATAAGAACTCCTTCTTATTGTTCTTGAGCATGAAATTAATGAATGATCCTCCATAAAACAACCTCCAAAGTAGAAGGTCTCCTTCTTGTTGCACCCAAGAATCAACCCAAATAATCTTAACTTATTATTAACTAGATAATAAATAAGACATAATACTACTAATATTTGTATATTACTACTCTAGTAATATGTACTCCCTCCTAATCGGTCATTTCTTCCCTCTTTCCTTATTGGGTAAGTCGGGTTTTCTTCCCTCTTTCCCTTTCTGGATGTGGGGTTATGTGTTTTGTGTGGTTTAAATTCATTTGTATGTGGGGTAGTGTGTTTTGTGTGGTCCAAATTCATTTTCTTAATTTTTGTGTAAAAGAGAAAGGGGAAGAAATGAGTGACTAGGAGGGAGTATATATTATTAGTTTGCATGTAGATTTTGAGAGATGTTGAGTTTAGAAAGAGAAGTAAGAATAAGCATAATGAATTGAAGTAGTGCAAAATTGAACAACAATTGTTCAATATATAGGCCTTATGGCCGGTCACTATATGCTATATATGGCTCTTATTTTGCTTATTTTATTCACATGCAAATGACTTTGAGTTCTGGTAGTAATTGTAATGATAATGGTGTTATAACAAGTCATTATCATATGATGGAGTGTGGTAGTAGTAGAGAATAAACACTATTGTTCTCCACTTGAAAGATCCGGCCTCCACATGTGAAATGTGGTCCATTTTGATTTTTGATATTTGTCCCACAAATACTTATAATCATATGCTTAATTATCTTGTATAATTAAGTGTTAATTTGATCATATAACAATTATATGACTCAAATTAATAATCAATATACACTCAACTTTTAAGTGATATTTAACCATTATATCAATATATAATGGGTCCTACAATGTCCAGTTAATTTATTTTACAACTCTTTGTAAATATGATTAACTAATTACCTCTACCTCAAAATATATGCATAACCTCAACTAATTTAATGAATTAACGATTAATCATTAAATTAAATCTTATTTAATCGTATTAAAATAAGACGTAAAATTTATTCAGTCAGTTATCGTATAATTGACTAATAAACTTAAGTGGAATGAGTTCGCAACTCAATTTCCAATAAATAACTCTCGTAACTAAACGTACATATCAAATATATGTAATGCTCTAATTAAACTGTATCGTATACAAATAATTAATATTCTATTTAGGTCTCATCCTATAGGTGTGACCTAAAGGGATCGGTTGATCACCGCCGTCATACGACAATAACGTCAAACTCTAGTCAGCCGAGCGTTACCGATTTACGTTAATCAACTGACGTGGAGTATCATAATATACTAATCATGCCACATATATTCCAAATGAGATTTATTATATAAATGCACTATTGTGGAGGACACTTAGTCCAACAGGGGGGTTTTCATTTATGATTTAATTGAACTAAAGTCAATAAATACGAATGTCTAATATAAGAAGCGAAGTCAAATACGCAATTAAGCACATATTCATATGGTAGTTTTAGCTTAGCAACCGATTATTGATTACGTCAAATCTCTAGTTTATTTATAGATTAACTGCAGAACTCAAGATAACAAGAACTCCCTATCTTCTCTTAGATTACAACCGATCTGCACTAAGCCTAGACAGATTCTTAACTAACCGACCGATGTAAGTTTGTCGCACACTACTAAAGACCGGGTTAAAAGGATTATTGAACCAAGAAGACATCATTAACCCAATAAACCGGTTAAGTGTCGTCACTACCTAATTGATTAACTGACCAAATATTTCTCCTAACCTAAACTAACCCCAATTCGCAGAGATTAATTCAAACTAGTCGCTACTCGTATTATGTAACTCGAACTAAGCCAGAATCACACAATTAGCAGAACCATACAATTCCAATTAGAATAAGATAACAAATTATAAACTGAAATCGCAACTCAAAATTAAGAACGTATAAAATATTGAATACAAATTACTGAAAGATTAACAATAAACAACTACGGTTTAATACTAAAATTAATCAACGAAAATAACCATAAATTAGATACTAGAGAGGTAGAGAAAACTTAATTTCAACCCGGAACTTATAGTCGGAACGTCGTATTTCACACCTCGGAACCATACCCAAATTCGTCCTTACTCGTGCGTGTGCTAAGACTCCGACTCAGTACTCTCGTACTCCTTGTTATTCGTAAAATGTTGTAACGAGAGATAAAAGATCAGAAAAACACGAGATAATTTTTATCTTCCTTTTTTTCTTATTTGTTTGTATGGAACTAGGCACCATGATCCAGTTGAGATTTTAGAGATCACCGAGACTCTACCAACCGGAAAGATCTTTTTTACCGCACAATTTATCAAGAAATCAGAAGGAAGTAGTGACGTGGAAAAGACCAACTGCCTTAAAAACTTATTCCGGTACGGCCGTGGTGGTGATCAGCTATCTAATGACCGGTACTTCCCCAAGGATTACACTACTGTCGCCTTTCAGACTCGAGACTGACAGGCTTGGAACGGTTTTAGTACTTTACCCAGAAAAGTATTGACAGAAGAAGAAGAAGTTGGAAGAGAAGAGAATTGGTGTGTTGTTGTGATTATTCTGATGTGCAGACTGCTCTATTTATACAAAAAAAAAAATAGAGCAGTTATAGGAGCTTCAACAGGTCCCTAAATCACAGCAGTCAAGTCTGTAAATGGGGAGAATTAATATCACCCACTAACAGTCTTACTTGACTGACTCAAATCCGCACATGGGAAATGTACCTGGACACAACAAAACAGACCACTCAGACTTGGCCGAAAAAGATAAGCACAACCCGCCGTAGGCGATTGCCAAATCCCGTATTCCGGATCTCGGATCCGGAACTGGGCCAGGCTCAGGCACGCGCGCGTGCGAGCTGAATTAAGTAACTCGCAGAGTCTCTAAAAAAGACCCCCTTAACCCACTAGTGATAGTGTAAGTAGTGAAGGCATATATATATAAACCCATAAAACTCACACTTCACTACCAATGTGGGACAATAAGAAGGAAAAAGTACTTACTCACAAGCCCCTTATTTCCAACGATCCCCCACAAGGGGCGACCGAGACAGAGAAAGACAGTTCCGGGTAAAGAAAGGGCTGGATACTTAGGTATCAATATCTTTCGATTTGAATTGACACTTTAGTGAAATGTGGAAACAACTTACTTATAAAGAGAGAATATCTTGCGATTTGAATTCCTAACTGAGCTTCGGTTAATAACCCCCCACAACACATATCATACCTTTAAATTATGATCGTTTCGCGATTTTAACGTGCAACGCACCTTTTAGAGGCCATGCGTCTACCTTGGTGCTAATAGGTTTGTTTACAAGACTTATCATTGTCTTATGATCAACACACCTACGTAGGTGCCTGAAGTGTTTCTCAATAGCACTTCTCACATGAGCCATTAAGGATGACATAAGTCCAACTTGGTGTATAATTCATCAAGTGCGTCTCAAAAGCTCCACCTTTAAGGCTATGAATCATACAACTTCATAGGAGAAGAACTTTAGACCTAGTCAAGTGTCACTCCTTAACTTGACTTAAGGACTTTAGCCCTATTCTCCTCGATGTGTCAACGACTAGTCTCCTAGTCAACCCCTTGGTGAAGGGATCAGCAAGATTGCTTTCAGACCTCACATACTTCAAAGCGATCACTCCATTTTCAAGAAGTTGTTTAAGTGAAGCGTGCCTGATTCGAATGTGTCATTTTTTCGCATTATAGACACTATTCTTAGCAACACCAATGGATGCTTATGAATCACAATGTAAGGAGATCGGTGTCTGCCACCCTCCCCACACTGATACATCTGCTAGTCGGTTTTTTAACCAATCAGCCTCTTGACCTACTAAATCAAGAGTTATGAACTCGGATTCCATGGTGGAGTGTGCAATACAAGTCTGTTTAGAAGACTTCCACAATATAGCACCTCCACCTAATGATCATTATTTATATACATATTTTATGCTTCCCTTAGTTACATATAACTCGATTTACCGTCTTTCCTTGCTTATTTCTATGCTATTTTAGCTAGAATATCGATTCTGCCGCTTCTGTTATGTTTTAATGCAGATTGGATGCATTTGGAGCTTTTTGAGTAGCTATGAAGCATGGCGGAGTCGGATCGTAGAAGGTTAGACACGGAAATTGAGAGCAATGGAGAAGAAATGAAGAAAAACGAAGAAACGAGCCTAAATGAAGGATACTCGATCGAGCAGCCTGACTTGCTCGATCGAGTCGTATTGTTGTCATGCTCGATCGAGCAGATTCACTTTGCCCGATCGAGCAACCTAGCTTTTTGACGGCTTTTCGTATTTTCCTAAAATTAGTTTAACCTAGTTAATTAGATTGTTATTATAAAAGGAAAACTAGTCTTTCATAATTAGGTATGCTTTAATATTAGAAAACCTAATTTAGCTTGTTTTGCCTCTGGATTTTATTCATCAAGACTATTGTCTATAGTTAAATCTTGTAATCGGTATTCTTTAATCTTCTTTGTTATTCAATTAGTTACCTTTTAGTTCTTTAATTATTCTTTGTTCATCCTTTCATTGTTGTTAATCATATTTACGTTATTTATTAACGTTGTTATTAATATCGTTATGAATAGTTAAATTCCTATCTAGGGTTGAAAGGGGATCTAGGATTGTTAGAAGGGGTAGACTAATTAATTGATTTGCAATTGCATGGTAATCGTTTGATTATCGTTTTATTTCTAGTTGTTTGATTACTGGCCAGGATTAATTAACTAGTCTCGCGAATTAGGATTGACACCGACCGGGTTAAGACTAAGATAGGCTACCATAATTGAATAGAACTCGTTTAATGATAGCGATCGCATGTTAAATTGTAGATCTAAAGGGCATAATTGAATCGACCGATCTTGTGACCTTAGATAACTTTATTGCATGATAGTTGACTACATCCTATTACCCCTGAACAATAATCCTAGTGAACCCGAGACCCTAGACTTTTAACCTTATTGTTTTCAACGTTTACTATTAGTTGTTATTGTTTGCTATTAGTTTAGAAATACAAATCAAAACCCAGAAATTGTTACTATAGAGACAAACCTAGTTTAACAAATTAGAATACTACCGCCTCCCTGTGGATTCGATATTTTGCTTACCGCTGACTATTAGTTAGTTGTGATTTAAGTTTACTTTGATTAAGGAGACGCGACTTTACCCTTATCACCATCCATGGTGAAGACATAACCAATAGTTGAACAAATCTCATCGTTACCTGAAACCCAATTCGCATCACAATATCCATCTAACACAGCAGGAAATTTACCATAATGAAAACAAAGATCAGCTGTTGCTTTTAGGTAATTTAGTAAACGAGGAAGAGCATTCCCATGTTTACTACTGGGGTTATGAGTATAACGACCCAGTTTACTAACATTATAAGCAATATCTGGTCGAGTACAGTTCATAAGAAACATCACACTACCTAGAAGCATACTCTTCTTGGAAAAGACTCTTACCCAGGTTTTTACGCAGAGGTATACTAGCATCATAGGGAGTTCTAACAGATACCACATCAAAGCAGTTAAACTTTTTCAACACTTTTTCCACATAATGAGATTGACTTAAAAAAATTCTATTTGAGTTTCGGATAACCTTAACTCCTAGGATAACATCAGCTTCTCCTAAGTCCTTCATCTCAAATTTTGATGACATAAATTCTTTAGTTTTAATTACCACATCCAAATTATTACCAAGTATTAACATGTCATGAACATATAGGCATGTAATCACGGAATCAGATTCTATCACTTTGGAATACACAGATGAATCAGAATTGTTAACCATATACCCCATTACTCACCAAAGTGTTAAATTTCTCATACCAATGTTTAGGTGCTTGTTTCAGACTATAAAGTGATTTGTTCAGTTTACACACTTTAACCACAAAACCCTCAGGTTGCGACATATAAATCTCTTCCCTTAGTTCAGCATTCAAGAAAGTAGTTTTTACATCCATTTGATGTATAATAAGGTTATGAATGGCATCCACATCGATAAGAGTTCTTATAGTCGATATTTTAGTCACAAGAGAATAAGTACCAAAATAATCAATATATTTCTTTTGTGTAAAACCTCTAACCACAAGTCTAGCTTTGAACCTTTCTATTATACCGTCAGGTCTCATTTTCTTTTTAAAAATCTATTTACTACTAATGGGTTTACTACCTGGCCTTTAGGTAAATCAGTCAACTCCCAAGTCTGATTAGACACAATAGAATCAAGTTCACTTTTAATAACATCTTTCCAAAAATTAGCATCAATTGATTTCATTGATGCCGCACTATACGTTCTTGGATCATCTTCTATTAAAAAAGCAGAAACAAACAGTGTATCCATGTTCAGACAGAAAAGTTATAACAAAATCATCATCAAGGTTTCTTGCACATCTAGGTCTCTTACTTCTTCGAGGTTCAGTAGTATGATCAATAGAAGTGCTTATACTAGCATGTGAAGATATATCAGTAGATGCAATTGGTAAACTAGGAAATGATACAACATTCTTCTTTAATAGAAAAACATGCTCAAACAATTCAGCATCTCTAGCTTCAGATATAGAACGATCATTCAAAGACATGAATCGATAAGCAGTGCTATTTTGAGCATAACCAATAAACACACAATCATAAGTTCTCGGTCCAACGGTAGGTCTCCTTAAATCAGATAAGCGTACTTTAGCCAAACACCCTCATACCCTAAGAAAGCTCAGGTTAGGAGGATAGCCCTTCCAAATCTCGTAGGGTGTCTTATCAATTTTCTAATGAGGTACACGTTTAAAAATATGACAAGCCGATACAATCGCTTCCCACCACATATCGTCAAAAAGACCAGAACTTAAAAGCATAGCATTTATCATTTATTTTAATGTTGAATTTTTTTGTTCAGCTACTCCATTAGACTGAGGTAAGTAAGGTGGACTAGACTCATGAATTAATTCATTTTTCGCACAGAAATCGACTAAAAAGTTAGACCCGTACTCGCCTCCTCTGTCAGACCTTATACTTTTGATTTTCTATCGAGTTGATTTTCGACTTCATTTATTTTTAAACGTTATAAACGATTGTTCAGCCTCATCTTTAGTCTTAAGCAAATAGACTCTAGTGTATCTCGAACAGTCGTCTATAAAAGTGATGTAGTAATTTTTACCGCCTCTACTCACAGTGCTTTTAAAATCACCTAGGACGGTGTGAATTAATTCTAGTTTTAACAGGTTTACTAGGTTTCTTTGTGAATTTAGCCTCAACGCAGCTAGCACATTTCGAGAATTCTTTACTTGTTAAACTCGAAATTAAACTCATTGTTCTAAATTTTTTAATATAGTCAACATTCACATGACCTAATCTACCATGCCAAACATCAATAGACTAAGCGATATAAGCAGAAGTAGATGCAATATTATTAAAAACTGAATCAGAGTTCAAAACAAATAACCCCCAGAAAGATAACCCTTGCCCACAAAATCCCATTACGGGACATTACAACTTTCTCAGCTTCAAAAACAAGCTTCCAGCCAGCTTTGTTCAATAAAGCACCGGACACGAGATTTCGACGCAATGAGTTTGAGAAAGATCTTGCCTTTGCCAGTGATCATTGCAGATGAATAATTACCCATGTATACACATTCCCCATCAGCTACCTCCTCAAACTCAACAAATAACCCCTTATCAGCATAGAGGTGTCTAAAAGCACCAGTATCCAAAACCCATTCAGCAACATTACTTACCAAATTTGCTTCGACAACCACATCAGCAATAATATCATCAGTCACAGCAACATTAGCTTCAGCGGTTTTCTTTTGAGTGCATTGCTAGGCCTTATGACCTGGCTTACCACAAACGTAGCAAACAAGAGTTCCAGCAGGTTTCTGAATTTCGGCAACTGGTTTAGTGTACTTCCCCTGACCTGGACCATTCTTCTTAGCATGACCCTGGTTCTTCGCCGGACCACCCTTGACCTTACCCTTACCCTTGAACTTCTGAGCATTTGACGGACCACCAAACTCGATCACAACCATATTAACCTTAACAGTATTAACAGGAAGACTAGCAGGTTTATTTTTAAGGCGATTAGCCTTCTAGGTCCTCATATGTCCTACAAGTTCTTGGAGGGACAACTTTTTTTGATATGCTTAAGGCGGTTTCTATACTCAGACCATGAAGCAGGAAAACGTTCTAACAAAACATTTGCAAGGAAAACATCATCTAATTTCATTCCCTCATTAATGACTTTAGCACACAAGTTTTCATAAATATGTACTTGTTCCATAATAGGTTTTGTTGGAGCTAGTGTCCTCCAGTTAGTGCAATAACATAAATAAATCTCTGTAGGTTCACAGGGTATACTTTGTATAATAATCAGTTGATTAACGTTTATCAATAACGGTTGGCTTGCTAGATAAGTTTGACGTTATTGTCATACAGATGGCGGTGATCAACTGGTCCCTAAAAGTCACACCTATAGGATGTGTTTGAGAGATGTGATTATTTGAGAAAATAATCATATTGATACCCTATTATATGACTAAAAGGTTAGTCAGTGTAATTGACTAAAAGGTTAGTCAATGTGATGATGAGACGAAAGTTAGCTGAGACGAATTAACTGTAATTCGTAAAATTGAATATAAAAAGTTATATTTAATTATAGTATATAATGTAAGCTAATTAAACATAAACCGTTATAATTAATTGGCAAATTATAAATATACGGATATTTATAATTAATGACGGATTATAATGTCGGTCCATGTAAAACGACGATTATAAGATATTACATTATATTGGAAGCTAAAATGACCGAAACACGGTATCCAGATACACTCGGGTTTTCGGGTCAATGGGTTGTTATTTGAGGAGACCAAATCTCCTCATATAAAAAGAAATTGAGCCGTGAGAAGGGGAAGGAGAGTAATAGAAAATTCAGATTTTCAACTTTCTAACCTAACCTAATTCTCACACAGCCTCCATCTGATATTCATCACAACAGACAAAAGTTCACAGTAACTTTTGACAAAAACACAAATCAAAAGTTAACAGTAATTTTTGATAACTTCTAGCAACACAAGGGTATTTCTCGGAGCATCTTGGGTGCAACGATTAGGAGGATATCTACCTTGATATCTCTGTTCTTTACGCCAATTGCTAGGACCGAAGGTTGATTTATAAACCTTTTCTTTGTTTTCGTTTATGACTCGATAATCAAATTATTACTTTTCGTTATAATCCTATTATAATTGTATTGTGGTAATACCGATTTCCCACAAGTGGTATCAGAGCATAGGCCACGAAATTGTTTTAATTTGATTTCATAAACCGAAATTGTTTTCCTCCGCTGTGTGTTTGACTCGATCGTGGACTTTAGTGTCTCGATCGAGTTGTTTTTGTGAGTTTTTGTCTCGATCGAGACTGTTATGTGATCGATCGAGCAGTTTTCTCAATGGTTTTAATCGATCGAGTAACTGTTTTTGCTCGATCGAAGTGTTTTCTCTGTGTTTTGCTCGATCGAGCACTTGTGTTTGCTCGATCGAGCAGATTTCTAAAAAGCTTTGGTCGATCGAATGGTATGCTTGCTCGATCGAGGACTTTAGTGTCTCGATCGAGTGATATTTATACTTGATCGAGGTCCCTGTTTGTCGACTAGGAAGAATTAGTTGATCGAGTTTTCTTCTCGATCGAGTACTTTACTGAATCGTATTTCCTTTCGTATTCGTTTTCATTTAGATTTATTTTGTTATTTTAATCTGTTAAAATAACATAGAATAGATTTGTAGATGTTTTAATTTAATAAAGATTAGATTAAAATGAAAATGAAAATGATGTTGGATGAGTTTATCATTAGAAAGGATATTAATTTTTCCCTATTTTGTCGATAAGGACCTTTTGCTGAAAAATTTTGCCGAAAAATTCTGTTTTTCGTGTTTTTTGTTTTTGGCCTTTAATTGTACATTGTACGGATTGTGTATAATTAATGTGAATCGGTTCACATATGCTTAATATCTTGCATTTTAAAATAGTTTGAAATGTTTAGGATAGTTCATTTTATCTGTAAAATGAATTGAGATTGTAATTGATGTGGGTAATTACAGAATTACCACATAATTATAATCTATGTTAAATGGTGGTTTGGATAATAAAACATCGTAATAACTGTATTATGTCTTGTATGTTTTATTTTAGAGTATGTTTGAATGAATTTTTTAACGTAATTTTACAATCAGTTGTAACTTAGTGTGGCCTTAGTAGATTGTGTTACCGTAATGATGGTAACACAGTTTTGGATGTATTTTGAGATCTCGCATCTCCATTATTTTTAGTTTTGGGTTTTGAAATTAGTATGTAATAAATAGGATCTTTGTAATTTTATTTATTGTAATTTCAAAGAAGACTAAAGATGGAGATTGGAGCTCACTCCCGCTGCATGGACCAAGAAGGGTGATAAAGTCAAGCTTCGAGGGTCCAATCTGTTGGATTCCGAGTTGTATTTTATTCTTTTTGGTAGGATAGGCCACACTAGGACATGTTTTTCTTTTACGTTTTTCATTCTCGTTTTTCTTTCCTTCACATGATAGATAACTGCATCATATTCCGCCTAAACCAAACCACCTAATAAAATGCATGTAAAATGATTCATATAGGTTGAATATTTTAATCATGGACATACAGATGTCACTCGCTTTTAGGGCCATCACCTTAGTTAAATCATTCTCGAGTTGCTAGACATTCGTTCACTTAAAATGAATTTAAGTTAAGATGATGGGACCTTCCCCTATAAATTAAAATTGAGACTAGTCTTTATAGGGAAAACTACTATGAGCCCCTTCTTCGTCGGAAGTCATAATATGACCCCTTCTACGTTGGGTAAGTAGTGAGTGTTGACCTATTTTATCTCAACATTATAGTACGAGTAATATCTCGTGATTATGATGGACTAAAGATAGAATTTACAGAAATTTATCGACCAGGAATTCTAAAAGTAGAATTAGCCAAGAGGTTGGCTTATCAATTTACAGAAATTGAGTCTTGGGATCATTTATATAATTCTTGAGGGAGGTCAATTGTATAAATGCACGAGTCATCGAATTAAACAGTTTTTCATTTGACTCAAATTTTAAAACGATGAAACTTATCATATTTATTTTTCCCACAGTCATATATTCAGATATAACTGCTAATAACAAATGGCTGGCCATACTGATGACCCAATGCCAAGTGCCACGCTCGGACGTGAGTCCTGGCTTAAGATGTTCATGGACACTATGAATCAGTCAACGCGACTGAAGAATAACGGGTCTAACTTTGCGGACTGGGAGGCGGCATTACGGAATGCTGCCATTGCTGACGGTAAGCTCAAGTACTTGACTGAGCCACTACCGACTAACCCAGGCCCCAATGCAGGAGCCAATGCATCACTTGCTTATAGTGATTTCGTAATGGAGGCGGGTGCGATAAAGAACCTACTCATCTTTTCAATGGATCAAATTGGCAAGAGTCGATTCATTGCCCCAAGGTGCCCACAGCTTTTTCACCATTTCACCACGCTCTCTAACGAGTTCTCGAAAGCACCGAGGATCGTTAGCTATGAGCATACCTGTCGCTTCTTTGAAAGCGAAACTCCAGAGGGGCCAAGCATTTAGCCCACACATTCTTGACATGATTGAGAATGTCGAGAAACTGGAGGCACTTGGTTACAAAATCGATGAGAAGATCGTCATAGATCGCGTTCGTCATTCAGCTCCACTCACTCCTTGTACAGACAGAGAGTGATCTGAAATTGAGTGGGAGTCTGAAACAGGACGTCTTCATGATTGGCAACAAGGGCAAAGGTATGGGCAAGGCTAAAGCCAACCTAGCTGTAGGGAAGCCGAAATTCAAAAAGCCAGGGCAGGGCAAGAGTGGGCCTGGTGAGTCTAGCGGTAGCTCACAAGGCAAGACAAAGAGCGATGAAGGTAACGTGGAGTGCCACCATTGCCACAAGTTTGGGCATTGGAGGAGGCACTGCCTCGTGTACCGTGAGGACATAAAGCAGGCCGCGTCTCTCCTGTTGGTATGTCTTCTTCTTTTATTCATATGATTGAGATCAACCATGCAAGTTTCGGAACTTGAGTACTAGATACTGGTTGTGGTTCTCATCTGTGAGTAGTAAGAAAGCAAAGGTTGGTGACAAAGATCAAACCTATTTATGGCATTGCCGTATGGGACACATAAATGAAAAACGCGTGAAGAAGTTCATTGATAATGGGACTATCTCCCCATTTGACTATGAAATCCTTTTGGGCACGTGTGAATCATGTCTCATAGCAAAAT